>JAVJIF010021571.1:0-49492 GCA_038442645.1 Agave tequilana
GGTACCTTGGGCTCGCCGATGGATTCGATGAGAGCGGAGGATGGGCGCCTCCTCCACCCCTTCCTCCTCCTCCGCCGCCGCCGGAGAATCCCTGTGACTGGTCGATCGGCTAGTCTTTGCGATTGGCCCTCGGTCTTGTTGACTCTGGTTTGATTTTGGGACATAAATCCCAACCCTAGAAACCAAAACACTATGAAATTGAGTCCACCAAACGCTAAAAAATCGATCTTTCTCAGGATAAAATAGGCGAATCGAGAGATAAACTAACTACCTGAATGAAAGCTAAAGGCCGCGATTTGGAGAGACTAGGCTTCCCCCTTTAGAAGAGAGGGGAGCGAGGGGACGAGAGATTGGCGGGAATCATCAGCGAGAGAGGAGAGAGCGAGAAAGAGGAGTGTTGAGAGAGAGAGAGAGAGGAGTTTATTTCATTTTATTTCCAAAGAGAAAGGAGGGGCGAAGGAGAAAGAGGAATAGTAGCGGGGGCATTCTGGGAAAGGACCGCGTGGGGGCATTGTGGGAAGATAATGATGGGGAAATAGTGACGTAGTCAAATGGGGTAGTTATTTAAATCCAAAAGAGAAATAGGAAGACGATGACAGATATTGCCACCACTAAAGTGATGAAGGCATTCTAACTAGATTTAAAGGTGTGTCATTATATTTTTGGATACGGTGACTCTCGTGAAAAAAAAAAAAAATCTTTCTTTTTCTTCTTCCTCTTTCTCGGTGAACGGGCGGCGAGGCCTCGTCGGCACTGCCCCCTCCTCTGCTCTGTCATCCCCTCCCCGATCTCCCCTCCCCCACTCCCTGCGACCCATTTTTACTCGACCTCCCTCCCTCTCGCGCCAACCCCCCTTTGTTTGGTGGTGTTAGATGGGGGGAGTATTGGCCCAAAGGCCCATCACTCTAGTTTTGATGATCAACTCATGTAGTTATAGCACTAATGATCTTGTGTTTATTTAGTCTCAGATTTGTGATCAAGATCTTAGTAGGTATGTAGCTTCAACAAAAGATTTAAAGTCAAGTTTTGGAACTAGCACGGTTTGATTCAAGAGCTTGTGCATCAAGACCACATCAAGTACTCAAAAGGAGTCTAGCTTATTGGATCGTGTTTGGACCAAGTCAAGAAGATGAGAAGACTTCAAGTGAAGAATTCAAGATCAAGACTTGAGTCTAGATTTGTTTTTATAAGATTTTGTTTTAGATAAAATGTAAAGGATATAAAGTTGGTGGATTGCTCAAGTATATCTTACACACACTCTTGATTTAGATGAAATTTCATAAAAGAATTTTTACCTTAGAAAAATATAAAAGAGTTTTCATTTTGGAAAAATACCGATTTGGTTTTTGGAATTCAAAGTATATATGTTTTAACCAAAACCATGGTTAGTGCTTAATGTCAAAAACATAGATATTTCATCATGTATGTGTAGTGGATCATATCCATACACTCTATGCTTTAAAAGTGTTTAAAATATCTTGTTTTTTTTATTTGGAGATGTTTTAGAAAAACCAATTTTGAAAAAATACAGTTTTTGTTTTTAGCCAAATTTATAAGTTACAAAAATAGTTCAAATTGTTTGTAACATGTCTTGATTTTGCTCAAACGTGTTTGATTATCAAATTATAATATTGAAACTATTTTTGTAGATTTTTCGTGATTTTATGGGATTTTATCAAAGTCAAAATGCCAAATTTTTCAATCCCTTAACTGACCTGTCTGGCTTCTGTCGGTCGACCGGACGTGCAAAGAACGTGCACGCCAGTTTGGCTGGAGGGCCGGTCGACCGGCAGAGAGCTCTGCTCTCTGTTCTAGGCAGCGGTACCGAGGCTCCAAGGTCGACCGGGCCGGTCGACCGTCAGCCGCCAGGGCTGAAAAATTGTCCCAACGGCTAGTTTTTCTAACCCTATAAAAGGAGGGCTTTTGGGGCTGTTTTACACAAGATTTTTGGAGAGGTTTTGAGCCAGTTTTCCCAAACCTATTAAGTGTTTTTCTCCACTTATCTGAGAGCAAATATTTCCAATTAAAAGGAAAGTTTATCAAGAGTTTTCAAAGTGATTTTCTTGAGTTTTCCTCCACCTTTTCAATCCTAGTTTTCTCACACAAACACTTGAGCTATCCATTGCTACATCTACCTATAGGAGTGTTATTGTGAGAGTGTTTATTGGTGATCAAAGTGTTTAGATCACCAAAAGATCTTTCTTATACTTTGAGGAGGCGGACTTGCGGGTTCGTGGTGTTTCGAGTTCGTGTGTGAACTCTTTGTTTGAGGTGCGGCCTCGGCGAGCTAGTGGGCTTGTGGTGTGTTCTTGCGGGAACGAGTGAAGGGACTAGAGAGTTCAAAGAGCTTGTAGGTGTTGCGGCACCAAGTGATCCGGTGGGGTCGATTTTAGTGGAAATCCTTCATAGTGTTGAAGGCGGGGACGTAGAGCAAGTGTGCTCGAACCTCAAAACAAATCTCCCGTGTTTACGATTGCTCACTCTCTATCTCTTACTTGTTTATATCTTGCATGCTTATATTGCTTTCATCTTTATATGCTTGATATATATTGTGAGCTTAATTGTTATATGCTTGGGGATTGTTTGCTAACACTTGTATTCAAACCAAGAGAGCCAACGCGGCACCTCAATCTTATTTAGAGGAATCTTGAGGAGTTAGTCTAGAGCCCTTCACGGGGAATCCGGCTACACTCTTATGTTGTACGTGGTGTTTAGTTTAAGAAGTTTTAATTCCGCATTATTGACCATTAGATTAGCTCATCACCTATTCACCCCCCTCTTGGTGATTTACAGGGAGGGGGAGATCGGGAAGGGGAAAAAGATGGGGAGGAGGGGGATGGCAGAGGAGGGGTCGCCAGAGAAGGGGACGTCACAGAGGAGGGTTGCCAGAGAAGGGGCGGCTGTGCGGGGGGTGTTAGAGTAGGAGAGAAGGTGAGGAAGAAAAAGGGGTATATTTGCCATTTATAATTTTTTGGGGTGCTTTTATCAGACTGGTGGGTGTCAGGATCTGGTAGGTGCCTTCCTCATTTCTTAAGGTGGCAATATCCGCTCCCTATGCAGATCCATTAAGAGTGCGACTATTCAAACTCACAAAATTACTTACACATTGAAGATTAAAATTTATTGAACAGCTTTAATCTTACCTGCAAATTTTAACCTTAGCTTAAAATCCAATTTCCAGCCACGCCCAAATATTTGCAGAATACACCCACTCACAGTTTTAATCATCTTCACTGCGGCGTCCCCTCCTCCTCCTCTCCCACCGCCATCACCGTGGGCGTCCTCCCCCTCCTCCCTCTTCCTCCTGTCCATCTTTCCCCAAAATCCCTTTTATGTCCCCCACGCTCCTCAAACTCAACCTTATGCTCAAACTCCCTCCAAATCCGCTTCGACCTCACGGCCACTCTCCTCGTCCTCTTCTTCTCCGGCGACCAGATGCCACCGCCATCCTCTCCCTCAAATCCGCCCCTCCGCCCACCGCGCGCGACGTCATCCACCGCGTCCTCATCCCCGACCCCCGGAACGTCTGTCGTGGCACTGCCTCCACCCTCGCCCGTGTCGTAGTCTCCGACGGCGGCAAAAAGCCTTGCCAGCAAAAAAAACTGGTGGCGCCCGCCGTGGGTCCCTGCGCGCCCCACTCTGGCCAGGCGGAGGCGTCATCTTTCGCCCCAAACCTGAGGACTAGTCCATCAAGATTCATGAAATTGCTTGCTTTTTCCTGAAAAAAAGATCATTGCTTGCTTTTGTTGGTGAAATATCTGAAATTGAATTGTCTGGAAATTAATTCAAACTTAATACAAGAAAGGGCACATTTTTTTACTCACAACAAAGACTTGCCTTTGCTGCACTTGTTAATTTACTATTACCTTTGCTTTTATCCTGCAGTCGAGGATTAACTGGGAATTGGGAGGAGTGAGGCAATTTGGTTAGACAAAGAATTTTAGTTGTAGGCTGAGCGAGCGGCGAAGGGCGGCGCATGCGGATGAGCGGACGGGCCGCGATGGGCAGGCGGCGAAGGACGCGGGCGTGGGAGGCCGCTATTGATCGAAGCAGTAGAGAGAGAGGGTGAGTTCAAAATCCAGATAAGGGAGGTGAGGATAGAATGAGAATTTTGAGAAAATAATTTGATTTAAAATTGTAAGGGTAGTTTAAATAATTTGAAGATTTATGTTTAACAAAGTGTGTTAAGTAGTGAGGTGTATTAAGTAATTTTGTTATGAATAGCCGCGCTCAACCACCAGTTAGTGGATCTAATAAATTAGTAAATAGACCTCCTTAAATTATCTTAAATACTTCTACACACCTAATTAAGTATAAAAACTCAATTATATTTTCAAATTTGAAATTAATTCCCTTTTCTATCTTTTTTCCGTCTCAAACCCCAGTTCCTCCGTCTCCCTCTCCCCCTTCCACATTATTCATTATTTCGAGGTTGACATCTTTTTTTCTTGAGAGGAATTGAGTTTGACATCTTCAATCAGAAACTGCTTCTTGCTATCACTACCAAATACCAACCAAATTTCACCATGGACCATAGTTACATGGTTGACATTTGCAATTATTCTGATCAGGTAGAGAAGTTAGAACTTGTAATCTTTCAGTATGCAAGCTATGCTCTTTTTTCCTTGTCAGTAATTTGTATACAAACTGTTGATAGTTAAAAATTTTATGACATCAATCAGAAAAAAATTGAGAGCAATTGTATTAGTGTCCTTTGAGCATTGCCCTGTGCTAGATTTACAAGTCAAGAGGTACAATATCTGACAAGAGTGAGTTCTTCGCAGATGTCATATTTACAACTATCAGAGGAAGGGTCTGTTTGGTTGTCATAATTGGCCGTAATTCGTAGTTATAATTGGTAAAGTCTTTTACAATTGTAAATGAGTTACATGTATGTAAATTTTACGGTGTTTGGTTGGTAATATAAAATTGTAAAGTGGGAAAGTGTATTGTACTTTACGGTGTTTGGTTGTCGTAATGTATAAGTCGTAAGTGAAAAAGTTGACCACAAAATTAACTATTTGGTGATTTAAAAGTTTTAATACTGCAAATAAATATTAAAAAAGTTAAATATTAAAAAAATTTAATATTAATATAAAAAAATAATACAAATTTGTATGACCACAAAATTAACTGTAACTGGACTGTAAGTGAGTGGTAACTGGGTTGCAAGTGAGTGTTAGTTGAGTTACATAAGTCTTTTACGAATTATAGTCCAAACAAACGCCGTAGTCGTAACTGGGTAGTAAGTCATTTACGAATTACGGAGTTTTACGCGAAACAAACGGCCCCAAAATGAAGAAGTTAAGTGGCCGTCAATTTGATCAACTTAAAATCGATCCGTGCTCTGTGTTCGCCATTCTGGCAGGCAGACCCGTATGCCATTGCGGTCCAGTGGTCTAGCGGTCTAGCAGGGCACGTTAGGCCCGAGGAAAGGAATTTTCCTGCACATATGACAGGTAAGTGAGAGGAAGAATCCATAGCTCTCAATTTCTGCTTTTTACTGTTGTAATATTCGCAAGTTGTTTATTTGCTTATTTATAGTTGTTTGAAAATCAAGGTGAGTGATTTTTTTTAAGGGTGATGAGTTTAAAATTTCTAATGTTTATGAGTTGAGTAATAAAGAGAGTTTCGAGGTTGAAGAAAAATTAAGGTTATAGGGGTTGGGTGTACTTAATAATTACATCAGTATATTAACTAATTATTGTGGTAATATTGTAATATTTGAAAAGTCAATTCTATATTTTAAACTTTTCATTTGAGGGTAAAAATTGTTACGCGCGAAGGGTAACAACCAACGAGAAACTCAATAGATGCAGCAGAGAAGAACCCGAAGACAAGAACAAAGAAACAAAGAGAGAAAGCCAACACAATATTTAACGAGATCGACAATTTGCCTACGTCCTGGGGCAAGGGGAGACAGAGATTTTATTGATTCAACAACCAATGCAACTTGTACCTTGCATACAATTTAAGAGGGCCCTACCCCTTTATTTATAGCCGGAGAGACTCAGGGTTTTTAGGAAACCAATTGAATTTGACTCCAATTCAGAAACGAAGTCTGAATCCTGAAAGGAGAAACAAATTCGCGCCGAGGTACGCCTGTCAGCGGACCAGGCGTTGATCCTGATACGGTCAATCGGACAGTCAATCGAGCTGCCCTGTGCATGTTGTGCACGCCGCTCGACCGGGCGGTCGGCTGGCCATTACTACTGGCCTGCAATTCAATGCGTTCTTACTCTCTTTTGGTTTTCAATCTCTGCACTATTTCTTCTGAATTTAAAAAACACTACCACAGATTTTTATTTCCTCTCTCCATACAATTTTTCACCTCGGTGAAGATTTCTCAAATCTAAGTCGAATTCATCACAGTACCTATCGACTTGAAAGTGGTTGCACTTGTGTGGCTGTCTACGTACCTTACCCAAGGGATCAAGCCATCCGTTGTTCATCCAAACGAGCTCCACCAAGCTCAAGCAACTGAAAAGATGTGGAGCAACTCTTTACAATGTGTAAATTTCACTCCCGACACCACCTTGGTAAGCATATCGGCGGGATTCTCCTTGGTGTGAATCTTTAGCAACTCAATATCACCTTCATCAAGAATCTCCCAAGCACAGTGGAACCTGACGTCAATGTGCTTCGTCCTTGCATGATACACCTGATTTTTCACAAATAGATAACACCCATGCTATCACAATTGATATTCAACAGATCCTGATCAATCTCCAAGTCATCGAACAACCCTTGAAGCCATATTGTCTCCTTTATAGCCTCTGTCATGACCATATACTCGGCCTCTATAGTAGACAATGCCACAGTAGACTGTAGAATAGAGCGCCGACTGACGGGTGCTTGGGATAATGTAAACACATACCTGTTGTAAACCGACGTTTGTCGAAGTCTCTTTCCTTGTCGGAGTCAACATATCCGATAGACTTCTGCTTACCCATGGAATCCTTCTCGAATATCAACCCAACGTCTATGGTACCCTTAATGTATCGTAGAACCTATTTTACTGCCTCCCAATGACCTTACCATGAGCATGCATGTATCTGCTGATTATCGAGATAACTTGTGACAAATCAGTTCTTGTGCACACCATTGCATACATTAAACTACCAACTGCGCTGGCATACGACACACGAGTCATGTACTCGTGTTCTTCTACTATAGTCGGAGACATAATGACTTTTAACTTGAAATGAGGAGCCAATGATGTACTTACATATTTCGTATCACCGTCGATGTTGAACCTCAGAAGTACCTTCTGCAAACACCCCTTCTATGTTAAGCTAATCTTGTCACTTCTTCGGTCTCGCTCAATCTCCATGCCTAGCACCTTATTCACTTCACCAGATCCTTCATCTCGAACTCAGAAGACAAGTCTTTTTTCAATTTATCAATGCGGATCTGCTCTTAGAAGCGATGAGTATATCATCTATATATAACATTAAATAGATGTACTCTCCTCCGGGCAGTTTATTGTAATACACAATGGGTCATAATGGCTGCATGTGTACCTTTTTCCTCTGATGAAGTTGTCAAAATGCTTGTACCACTACCTAGGAGACTGCTTCAATCCATACAACGATTTCTTTAGCTTGCATACTATATTCTCCTTTCCTGCAGTTTTGAACCCCATCGGCTGAGATATATAGATCTCCTCATCAAGATCGTCATGGAGAAAGGCGGTCTTCACATCAAGCTAGTCAAAATCCAACTCATACTGTGCTACCACCGCCAGCAAAATCCGAATTAACTAGTGCTTTACAACAGGGGAGAATACCTCGTTGTAGTCAATACCTTCTCAGTAGCGTAGCCTTTAGCTACCAACCTGGCTTTGTAACATACATTATATTCCTTAAGAGTTTCCTATTTCTTTACATATACCCACTTACAACCAATTGCCTTCTTTCCTTGGGCAACTCTTTCAGTTCCCAAGTGTCGTTCTTGTGTAGAGAACTCATCTCTTCTTTCATGGCACCCTTTCACATCTTGGACTAGAACTGATTTCAGCTTCCCTATATGTAGACAGGATCATCTCTTCAACGACTGGGAGAGCGTAGGCTACAATCATATTGTAGTGAGCCAACTAGACTTACGTGAATTTTTTTCTGGTTCTTCCAATTGTAATGAATTCATGGACATCACCCATAACCTGTCCTTGATCCTCATCATTATAAGCATCCTGCTCGGCTACATGATCACTACCCTGTGTCACCATGGGTATAATCTCCAAAGATACTGACCTTTCTAGAGATGGTGAAGTAGTATCACTCTCCACCTGCTGCGATACCCCTTTGGTCTTCTCAATCTCCACCTGTTGAGAGATTGTAGGCTTTAACATTGAAGCCTCATCTAACGTGACATCTCTACTGAAGACAAATTTTTTGTTCTTAGGATCTGAAATCTTGTAGCCTTTTATTCCTCTCTTGAATCCTATGAATACTCTTTTTTTCGCTCTTGGGTCTAACTTGTCTTCCTTAACATGGTAGTAAGCCGGACACCCAAATACCCTTAGCGAATCATAGTCCTGTAGTGAATCATAGTCCTGAGCATCTTTCCCTGACCAAACCTCCAGAGCAGTTTTATCTCATATCGCAGACGAAGGCAACCTGTTGACGAGATAGCAAGCATATACCAAAACCTCAGCCCAAAAGTTCTTTGGTAATCTGGCATTGGATAACATACATCAGACCTTCTCTAGCAAAATTCTGTTCATCCTTTCTGCTATCCCATTTTGTTGCAATGTTTTCCTTACAGTGAAGTGTCTGTCTATGCCCTCATCACGACATAATTTTAAGAAAGGATCAGACTTATACTCACCTTAGTTATCTGACCAGAGGACCTTAATCTTCCTTCCTGTACTTTTCTCCAAATTCTTCTTCACTCCACAAACAATTCTAGGACTTCCCCTCTGTACTTCATGGTATATACCCAACACCGCCTAGAATAATTATTAATGAAAGTCACAAAGTAGTAGTTACCTTCAATAGATATGGTCTTGGTAGGTCCCCAAACATCGGTGTGAATATAACCCAAATTCCCTCGGTGCAGTGAGTCGTTGTGTCGAACTTCACCTTGATCTTCTTTCCGATGACATAATGTTCACAAAAATTTAATTTGCAGGTTCTGGCACCTTTCAATAGACTTTACTTTGCAAGAGCTTACAAAGACTTTTCACTTGTGTGTTCGAGCCTCATATGACACAGCCGGGTAAAATCATCATCTTAATCTATAGAAGTCGCCACCTGTCCTGTAACTGTACTATCCTTCAAGTAGTAAAGATTATTTTGACGGACGCCATTCAAAACCACCATTGAGTAAGGTGCCATCGAATCAGATACGGATCGGATATTACATTTACCATATTCGTATCCGCACCCAATCTTTGACGGATACGGATACGAATATTGACGGATGTGAAAAAATGATATCCGTATCCGCCAAAATCGAATATCGGATATGGATCGAATATTAGCAGATCGGATGTAGATATTAATCGGATATGTAAAAATGGATACGATTAAGGATAAACTAAACGAATATACTCATATTACTTCTTATCTCATCTACAACAATATTAGATGTGATACATACTATGAATATTATTGTGTACATATCAATACTTTCACCGTATAAATTATCATTCGGCTTCTATAGCAATGAATTACATGACCTCTGGTACTAAATGTTGATTCAGATGCTAGGGTTGATGTTGAAATACTCAAAATATCTCATGCTACTCTTGCAAGAATCAATTACTTTTCACTATTACTTTTTCATCAACTCAAAATATCAAAATCTAATGTCTTATTTCATCGAAGAATTGTCTCTTTCATACGGATATCATTATCAAGCACCCAACATTAGGATATCATATAGGATATGAATAGGATATTGTTTTTACCATATTCGTATCTGTACCTAACTTTTGGATATGGATACGGATACGAATATTAACGGATGTGAAAAAATAATATTCATATCCGAAATCGAGACGGATTCGGATGCAGATATACGCGGATAATCCACATCTGGTGGCACCCATACCATTGAGCCTTTGGTCATCTTGAGAACACCATCTCTTATCGATACCTCAAGACCCAATGTTTTCAAAGCACCAACTGAGTGAAGATTCCTCTTAAGTTAAGGTACATATCTCACTTTATTTAATTCTCACACCATCCCATCGAACATCTTGATCTGGACTGTCTCTATACCTTCCATGTTACATGGGCGATCATCACTCATGATAACAAAACATCCATCTAGCTTCTCAAAGCTAGAAAATCAATCCCTATTCGGGCACACATAATAGGTAGCTCAAGTATCTAACATCCACTCATAATCTCTTGAGTAACCAATGATAGGGGTAGTGATAAAGAGAGAATATCGATGAGTTTGAGTCTAATCCACCTGCCTATGAAATACTGGCATGAGTACTGATCACCTGCGTAAGCTTTGCCTCAGTCTTCGACTCCTTCTTATCTTTCTCCTTTAGACAATCAACTTTTCATTGCCTTATCTCTTTACAAAAGGCGCACTGGTTCTTCTTCAGATCTCTGAAACCTGACCTGGACTTTGATCTCTCGCGATCACCTTTGCCCTTTCTATGAGGAATCCTGTCTCTTACTGCCAATGTCTCGCTGATGTACTCTCATGAGAAGACAGTCTATCCTGCCTCCTTACTTCATAGTTTACAAGAGCAGCTGACACCTCACTATAGTTAATTGCTTGTCTACCATTGATCAAGGTAAGAGTAAAAGTCTCATATTCTTCGTCAGGAAGAGAATTCAGAAGAATCACTGCCTTATCCTCTTCATCGACCTGACATCTACATTAACTAGGTCTGTAAGATGCTTGGTGTAGTTGTTCATGGTTCATTAATGGAGAGTCCTCTCTTCATTTGGAAGCGATAAAGTCTCCTCTTTAATTGCAGTCATGACTCGATGCTTTTCATCAGATATTTCTTCTTCAGGTCTCTCACAACTGCCTTGCAGATGTTTCACATAACACATGATACTTGATGTCTTGTGTCAAACAAGATCTTATCAAACCACACGCCGTTCGGTTCATCTTGTCTCAATCTTCTTCAGAAGTATAATCACGCTTTTCCTCCAACCGTAGAGTGTCTTCAAGGTTTGATGCCATCAATGCATCCATTACCTCACATCTCCACGTCCCGAAGTTTTTCTTGCCATCGAACTTCATCATATCAATCTTCAATGGATGTGGGTTCATGAATTTCATCGTGACGTACTATCTCTAGCTATCTTCTCAATGGATCCCTCAAAGCAATACAGAAAACAAACAGAGTTAGATAAATAAACTAGATAAAGATATGATCTTTACCTCAAATTGAAAACCTAGGAGAGTTTTCGAAATGATCTACTCTACCGAATTTGATTCCTTGAGCAATTTAAACATTGTTTTGAGATCAACACACGATCCCACAAACAGTCCCAACGCTGCTGATTGGAGTTCATTATTGTATCATTTTCCACTACCATTCATGCTTTATATAAAGAAAAATAAGATTTTTATTGCTTTTTTCTCTCTTTTTCAGGTCCACCATTAATGGAGATGAAGGCCCATAAACAAGGAATTTTTAAGGAATTAAGGGATTAATTAAAGAGCCCAAAAGAAGAAGCCCAAAGGAGAAGCCTAGGTCTGGATTCATCCACGGATATTCCCCGCTTTCAAGAAGGTCCAGCAAGGCATACGGAGCATAACAGAATGTCAGAAGAAATCGTTAGCGCAACGGCCAAGATTCTGCAGCAAAAACGCGGCTCTGGCCGCGGATCCGCGGCAAGCATCTGGCCGTTGAGCCAGCGCTTAATCCCACGGCTGTGATTTGAGGGCCTCATTCACTGGAGCCTATAAATAGACCCCTAGGGCCTCTGTCAGCGAAGTGAGGAGAGAAGAGCTTTGTATTTTTAAGAGAATTGTTAGAATTTTCTCTAGTTTTCTTTAGTTGCTCTTGTAATTTTCTTTCTCCTTCTAGAATTCAGCAAAGAGAGAGAGTGTGTGTGAGATCTTGTAATTAGAGAGGTGACAACTCAAATGTAAGAATTGATCCTTCTTTCTTCTCATCTTTTCTCATTCTAGTGCTTTACTTTCTTTAAGCTTTTACTACTATTGCATCTTCTTCTACAATGAATTATTGTTTGCTTTTTACTTCAATGTCTAGCTAACTTTCTAACATGACTAGCTAACTTCTAAGTTTACTAACTACTAACTCTTGGGTGATTGCTAATTCATGTGATTCATTGGATGTTTTATTGTAGTCTTGTAATTTCAAGTCTCTATTATCCCCAATGAAGATGAGTTACTTTAATTCTTAACAAATTCTTGTTCCCATTCCATATGATTCATGTGAGCCTCATTTAGAGCCTTGTCTTTAGAACAAGTGCCTTGATGGAACATGAAGATGAAGCACCTAACTATGCTATTGTTTAGTAGTACAACTTTCTTACTTCAATACTAGCTCGAGTATAGCTTTGATGGACTGATGAATCTTGTATTCTCTTTCTTAGCATACCATTGAGTGACTATCCTTGATTCCATCACTGAAAATCTATCTCGGGAGCCAATGAATCAATGAGGCGACAAGTCAAGCCGAGAAGATCACTCATCTGTTGGCCCAAAGGCCATTAGCCCTATATCTTGATGGATATTTTGATGATAACAAATCATATCTAGTTATGTATTTAACAATTTTTGTTTAAAAGCATTTCAGGTTAAAACAGGTTGATTTGACGGCTCCACAATCAAGACTCACAAGTTTGGAGTTCGCCAAAAGATTTACATTCCCAAGCCAAGCACAATAGGAAGCTTCGGAATCAAGATATTAAAGAAAAGACCAAGTCGAGATCAAGACTATGAAGAAATTCTAAGATTTGTATTTTGATTTTCATTTTTAGATATTTTTGTCAAAACCTAGATGTTAGAAGTAGAGTTATGGGATTACCACCTACACACACATTTTAATTTGGTTCATGACTTCAAAAAGGATTTTTTAATTTCTATTTTCAATTTAGAGTTAACATGTTTAGATTAAGTTTTTGGAAAATAGTTTAAGTTTTTGGAAAAAGATTTATTTGGAAAAACAAGTTTTATCAAAGAAGTTTTATAAAAATGTTTCAAACTTGTTAGAGTAGTGACATAGGCTCACACTCTAAGTTTTACAAGATACAAAACTTCAAATCCAAGACCAATTCCAAAAACCCCAATTTCTGGTTTCTGAAAGTTCTGATATTTCAGAAATGACAGAAACCGGTCGACCGTCCCGGTCGACCGACGCGCACAATTCTGTGCATGTGCGTGTCAGTCGACCGCCTCGGTCGACCGAGCACTGTGTAGTGCTCTCGGGTAGATTGGGTCGACCGGGCGGTCGACCGCTGATCCCCAACGGTCGAATTTTTGACCGTTGGCGGTCGACCGGCCCGGTCGACCGGCTGCTGTCAGAACTCCTGACAGACTCCAACAGCTCTATTTTCTGACAGTTTTTCTTTTTGGATTTGATCCCAACGAATCTCTGGAGCTGTTTTTGACCCCTATAAATAGGAGGTCACTTCAACATGATAAGACATCCAATCAAGAACATTTTTACAAGAGATTTTCAAAAGATTTACAAGTTTTCAAAAGGCTTTCATTTAGAAAAGATTTTCTCTCCAAAAGCCCTAAATTTCTAGACACCCATTTGAAGTCTTTACCTCTACTTCTCTCTAGCTTTTGCACTACACAATCCCATAATTCTTCATCTACATATTGGTTCTAGGATTGTGCAAGTGAGCGAATTTTTGATCAAGTGTGATCCTTTTCTTCTTGAGTGAAGTTGTAGAGGCATCGGCCTCAAGGCGAGCTAGTGTGCTCCGGGTGGTGTTGCGGCATCACGAGAGATAGGACAAGTGTGTCCTTGTATTGGTGATCCAGTGGGATCTTCAATAGTGGAAATCCTTCAAGTGTGAAGGCGGGGACGTAGAGCGTGGCTCGAACCTCGGAAACATATCTGCGTGTTTGCGTTTGCTCAAATCTCTCTAAACTCTAAACTCTTTAATTCTTGCACTATTGATTGCTTCATTTATTGCAAGTCTTTTATTTGAGCTAATTGTGATAGTTGAATTTTAAATTCCGCATTTGTGCCATTTACATATAGCCATCACCTATTCACCCCCCTCTAGGTGATTTCAATTGGTATCAGAGCCTAACCCTAGTATTTGGTTTAACCACCTTAGGGAGATCCTTATTATTGGCTATACTATTTGTTGCATTCTTCATATTTTGTGCATTTTACTATTCATCTATGGCTTCACTTGATTTTTCTAGCATCAAGTCCCACCTAAATTTGATGGCTTGAACTTCCCCATTTGGAAGGTCAAGATGAACCTCTTCCTTAAGTCCCTAGGAGTTAGGGTAGCTAGGGCCATAACTAAAGAATTTGTAGAGCCTCTCACCGATGAGAGATCATGGTCCGAGGACACTACCAAGGACTATGAGGCTAATGCCAGGGCTCAGTATGCTTTAACCCAAGCCCTTAATGAAGATGACCTCTCACGCATTATTAACTGTAAATCTGCATATGAAGTTTGGAATGTTTTAATTGTGACTCATGAGGGAACGTCACAAGTCAAGAGATCCAAGATTGACTTGCTACGTTCTCAATATGAGAATTTTTATATGCTTGAAAGTGAGAGTATTGATGACATGCTCACTCGTTTCACCAAGATCACTAATGCTTTATCTTCTCTAGGTGACACGATCGACAATGACCAAAAGATTCGCAAGGTCATTAGAGCTCTTCCCAAAGCTTGGGAAGTCAAGGCAACAACTCTCAAAGAACTTAACGATCGGGAGGAGATGGACTTCTCCGGCTTCATCGGTAATCTCAAAACCCATGAGATGGAGATGAAAGTAAGAGAAGAAAGGGAGGCACCCAAGAAGAAAACAATCGCCTTCAAAGCCACTCCAACCACTATTGAAGAGGACGACTCATCGGAGGATTGCGATGAGGACTTTGCCATGCTTATCCGGAAGGTAGGCAAAATGTTTTACAGGAAAGGGAGGCAAAGCAACTTCCGAAGAGGGAAACCTCAAGAAAGGTTTGAAAAGAAGAGAGAAGAACCCGGTCCTTGCTTCCATTGCAAGAAGATCGGACATCTCATAGCGGATTGCCCCGCTCTCCAAGCAACCACCTCCAAGCATGTACCAAGGAAGAAAAAGGCTACGGTAGCAACGTGGGATGATACGGAGTCGGAATCCGAAGAGGAGAACGACGCCGCTCATATGTGCTTCATGGCACAAGGTGAGGATGCTTCTAAGGTAACCCTTGATAACATTTTAGAAGATGATGATCTTATAATGGATGAACTTGCACATTTTTTCGAAGAGTTACAACACAGATATGAGATTTCACAATCTCATAATAAAAAATTGAAAAAGGAAAATGAAGTTTTGAAGAACAATTTGAAATAGTTGTTAATGAGAAAAATGTTTTAACTAGTGCTTTTGAAAAATTAAAAGGTGACTTTGATAAATATAAATTGGCTAATAAAGGAAAACCCCCATGGTTTCTTGTAATAAAAATGAATTTGTAGAAATTCAAAAACGGGTTGAAATGTTAGATTCTACTCTTAAAATTTATGCTTTTGATTTAAAGAAAATTGCATCTAGGTTCCTAAGGGAGTAACCCAAGGGAAACATACACAACATACACATGCACGAAAACATGCACACACACATAGGCATGCTCATATGTATGGTAGTGGTAAAATTTATGTATGCACACATTGTGGCCGCAAAGGCCATTTAGAAAAATTTTGTTTTGCTAAGCATAATGTACATAATAAACATGTTTGGGTTCGCCCCGGTACTAACCCAATAGGACCCAAGAAAATTTGGGTACCAAAAGACCCACCTATTTTGGTTGATACAGGTGGATCTACTTTCTCCAAGACATAGGGGGAAACGGTGCCCGGGTGGTGGATGCAACAAAGCCAAAGATCACATCAAGCTTGCATCGCTATCGTGGAGGCACCTATATTTTGGAGATTGCCTATGTTCGGTAACTTCTCCATTTAAAAGTTTAATTTTTTGTTTGATATATATACAAATGTATAGAAGTGTTAGCTTATTTTTGTGCTCTATAGACATATGCTAATGTAGAGTTACATTTCTATCTCAATTGTGTATATGCCATTTTTTTTTGTTGTTTGATATCTTTTGTGAATGTCCGCATATCTAGTCTTCATGATATATCTATGTACTCATCGTATTTCAAAAACTAAAAATTAATTTTTGTAAAAATTTTCATATTTAAAGCAAATACCTTAGAGATGGCAATTGCGCACCTCAACTCATTCAAGAGGAATCAAGAGGATGAAGTTCAGAACCCGTCACTGGGTATTCGGCTTCAACATCTCTAAAACTTTGTAGTATATATGAAAAATTAAAATAAAATGTCTTGTATGTAATTTTGGTTGATAAGTTGACTTAATGAAGATTAAAACATGTTGTTTGTATAATTATATCATCCTTGTATTTAATTAAATTTTTTTTTTTCCTTCTGGCTGTTGCTGCAGACTATCTTTCAGGCAAAGCCGGTCGACCGAAAATAGGCGTGGTCGACCGATTTCGTTTGAAATAAATTGCCTTTATTTTTTATCTGCTATCGGTCGACCGACCTTAGATCCGGTCGACCGCTGCAAGTCTGCAGAGCTCTCGGGATCCTTGGGTCGACCGACCGGTCGACCGCTCTGAGATTACAGAGCTCTCGGGTTTTCTGGGTCGACCGACCGGTCGACCGTTCATCGTATTCAGCCCTAAAACTGCTATTTATTTTCACTTTCTCTCTCTCTCTCTCACTTGTAGCCGACGAACCCATCTTCCCCCTTCTCCAAAAATTTCTCTAACTCTCTAATCTCTCAATCTTTTCAAAATCCATTCAAAACCCACTTCAAATTCCATCTACAAGTGCTGGATTTTCGATTTCAGGTCTTCCCATCCGCTGGATTCGAAGATATTCAGGTTCTCTTGATCCAGGGTTTTGGTTCTTCATCTTTCAGGTAAAAAATCCGATTTTTCTTCTGTTCTTATTATCTAGCTTTAACATCTTCCCCTATTTGTCAATATTTCTAGGTCTCTAAGCTTTCTAGATCAAGCCCTAACATACTTGTCCTAAAAATCAACTTTTTCTTCAAAAACATGTCTACATCTAAAAGGACTAGGACTGAGAAAGGCAAATCAGTAGCTCATACTTCTTCCCACACTCCTAAACCTAAAAGAACTTTTATAAATGAGCTTGCTGGAAATCGTTTTATCAATCTTTCCAAGAGGAACATCATTTCAGGGAGATTTGTAGTTATTCAAGACTTTGAACATCTTGATATCCCCCGTATTTTGCAGAACAACTCCTTAAACGAGTTCTTAACCATTAAAGAACAAGTTTATACATCCCTCGTGCCTTATTTCTATGCTAATCTCTCTTTTGATGGAAACCGTATCTTCTCTAGAGTCCTAGGCAGGGACATTGACCTAAACATTGGTCAGTTCGCTGATATCCTACATCTCTCCCCTGGTGGAGCTGATGTATATTCACATGACCTTCATGATTTTGAATTTCCGGACGGTGAGTCTGCACTCACCGCATCCACTTTGATTCACGGGGATGACAACCCCGGCTTGGTCAGGAACGAAGTTGTGAGCAGGTTCACTCTCATTTTTCAAGTCCTAGCCAAGATTATTTTTTATGACATTGTCCCTAAATCTGGTGAATATAGCCATGCTAGGGGTCCTGTGCCTTTGATTATCTATTGTCTTTTGTGAGGCATTAAGATAAATATTCCCGTCTCATTACTTCCCACATGGCATCCGACCAGATTCGCATGTCCGGTAGGGGTTTACCCTTTGGCATGCTTATCACCCGTCTTCTCAAAACTCTAGGCTTCAATCTTTCTTCTGAGACTTCTGATGATCCTCAGATAGACATTGACGGAGTTCTCTTGAAAAGGATGGAAGCTCAGTTGCGTCGTCATGCTCCTGTGCAACCTCCTGTTCCTCCTCCTATTGTTTCTGGATCTTCATCAGCACCTGGGTCTTCTTCGGCCCCAGGGATGTCTTCTGCTCCTGCCCTTGTCTTACCTTCAGATTTTCAGGCCATGATTTCTTCTGAGATTCGCTCTCAGATTCAGGAGCACCAGTCCTGGATTGAGCAGCGAGAGGCAGCTTTTCGTACGGAGATGGACGCCCGTTTCCAACAAGAGGTCGCTTTCCGTGCGGAGATGAACTCACAAATCCGAGGAATTCGTAACGATATGTCCTATTTTGCTGACTCCATGAGATTCATGGATACGCAATTTGAGGCACTCTTTACGAAATTCGACATGTTTTCTCCTGATCCCACTTCCAATGCTCGTCCCCTTCCCTCCACCGGCCCTCCATTTCCTACCAGAGCTCTTTCTTCTGTTCCCCCACCTCGGCCAAAGTTGGTCGGCGTTGATCCAGAGGAGGCAGCTACTTCTTCTTCTTCT
This sequence comes from Agave tequilana, assembly GCA_038442645.1. Lineage (NCBI taxonomy): Eukaryota > Viridiplantae > Streptophyta > Magnoliopsida > Asparagales > Asparagaceae > Agave > Agave tequilana. Next base: position 18,534 of record JAVJIF010021571.1, read on the forward strand.
TCGTCAGAGGAAGACGATGATGGTGATAAGACCATGGCTGAAGGCACCACTATGGAGAGCTCATCAGAGGACGACGAAGATGATGACGACGATGAGGGCGACGATGCTGGTGTTGCCAAGTGATGAGAGTGACCTCCCCTTTATTTTGATGATGTCAAAAAGGGGGAGAGTTATTTGTTGAGAGACACTTTTTGATGTACTTGACTTATTTTTGTGATTGGACATGTATTTGGTGTGGACATCTACTTGTTTATGTTATCTACTTGTTTATGTTACTTTCTTTTATAAACATGTGTTTTCATTTCTTTTATGTCATGAGAATTTGTTGGCATGGACATGTGTTTTCATTTCTTTTATGTCATGAGAATTTGTTGGCATGGACATGTGTATTATCACTAGATTGTTATCATTTGCAACATTTATCTATGCCTGAGTATGTTTTTTATTATATGCATGTGTTGAGGGGGAGCTTCATTTGAAGTCTCTGCCCAAAATATTTGTGATAACTAAATATGTTTTGTCATCATCAAAAAGGGGAGATTGTTGGCCCAAAGGCCATTAGCCCTATATCTTGATGGATATTTTGATGATAACAAATCATATCTAGTTATGTATTTAACAATTTTTGTTTAAAAGCATTTCAGGTTAAAACAGGTTGATTTGACGGCTCCACAATCAAGACTCACAAGTTTGGAGTTCGCCAAAAGATTTGCATTCCCAAGCCAAGCACAATAAGAAGCTTCGGAATCAAGATATTAAAGAAAAGACCAAGTCGAGATCAAGACTATGAAGAAATTTCAAGATTTGTATTTTGATTTTCATTTTAGATATTTTGTCAAAACCTAGATGTTAGAAGTAGAGTTATGGGATTATCACCTACACACACATTTTAATTTGGTTCATGACTTCAAAAAGGATTTTTTAATTTCTATTTTCAATTTAGAGTTAACATGTTTAGATTAAGTTTTTGGAAAATAGTTTAAGTTTTTGGAAAAACATTTATTTGGAAAAACAAGTTTTATCAAAGAAGTTTTTATAAAAATGTTTCAAATTGTTAGAGTAGTGACATAGGCTCACACTCTAAGTTTTATAAGATACAAAACTTCAAATCCAAGACCAATTCCAAAAACCCCAATTTCTGGTTTCTGGAAGTTCTGATATTTCAGAAATGACAGAAACCGGTCGACCGTCCCGGTCGACCGACGCGCACAATTCTGTGCATGTGAGTGTCAGTCGACCGCCTCGGTCGACCGAGCACTGTGTAGTGCTCTCGGGTAGATTGGGTCGACCGGGCGGTCGACCGCTGATCCCCAACGGTCGGATTTTTGACCGTTGGCGGTCGACCGGCCCGGTCGACCGGCTGCTGTCAGAACTCCTGACAGACTCCAACAACTCTATTTTCTGACAGTTTTTCTTTTGGATTTGATCCCAACGAATCTCTGGAGCTGTTTTTGACCCCTATAAATAGGAGGTCACTTCAACATGATAAGACATCCAATCAAGAACATTTTTACAAGAGATTTTCAAAAGATTTACAAGTTTTCAAAAGGCTTTCATTTAGAAAAGATTTTCTCTCCAAAAGCCCTAAATTTCTAGACACCCATTTGAAGTCTTTACCTCTACTTCTCTCTAACTTTTGCACTACACAATCCCATAATTCTTCATCTACATATTGGTTCTAGGATTGTGCAAGTGAGCGAATTTTTGATCAAGTGTGATCCTTTTCTTCTTGAGTGAAGTTGTAGAGGCATCGGCCTCAAGGCGAGCTAGTGTGCTCCGGGTGGTGTTGCGGCATCACGAGAGATAGGACAAGTGTGTCCTTGTATTGGTGATCCAGTGGGATCTTCAATAGTGGAAATCCTTCAAGTGTGAAGGCGGGGACGTAGAGCGTGGCTCGAACCTCGGAAACATATCTGTGTGTTTGCGTTTGCTCAAATCTCTCTAAACTCTAAACTCTTTAATTCTTGCACTATTGATTGCTTCATTTATTGCAAGTCTTTTATTTGAGCTAATTGTGATAGTTGAATTTTAAATCCGCATTTGTGCCATTTACATATAGCCATCACCTATTCACCCCCCCTCTAGGTGATTTCATCATCCTCTACATGGGAAATATATTTTGACCAACGAGCAAGACAAATCTTTGCCGATGAATCAACATGAGGCATGCATCACCCTATGAGATTAGTAAGTTAGTAAATTAGAGAGTTAGCTAGTCATGGTTTCTCTCTCTAAAGTCTTTCAAAGTTTCTTTTCTTAAAGTTCTCTTTTCAAGCTACATCCAAGTTCATTTCACTCTCCTTTCCATCCTTTTCCTTTTCTTCAACAAAACCAACAATGAATTTTTCCTCTACTTTCTATGTCATTTTGTTTTTCTTAAAAATATAGAAGAACTTTCGTTTTCCTTCTTAAAACAAACTCAATTTCAAAACCGTGAATGCTTCTATCGTAAACTCTACCTGTGGATCGACCCGTAATAGCTTGTGCTACGACGGTGAGTCGGAAGGAGTAAAGTAAATCCATAAATACATTTGGAGTTTTGAACATCAACAAACGAGCATCGAAGGTTTACTATAAACCCTCTCTCTCTGAATACTAGTAAACTCCTACTTCCGAACAGCTGCTTTGAAATCGACACATGATCTTCGCCAAATAGCAACCAATGTTCTTGAAATTGACGTACGATCCCACGAAGACCAGGATGCTCTGATACCACTTGTTGCGTGCGAATGGTAACAACCAACGAGGAACCCAATAGATGCAGCAGAGAAGTACCCAAAGACAAGAACAAAGAAACTAAGAGAGAAAGCCAACATAATATTTAATGAGGTTCGACAATTTGCCTACATCCTGGGCAAGGAAGAGAGATTTTATTGATTCAACAACCAATACAAATTGCACCTTGCATACATTCAAGAGGGCTCTACCCTTTTATTTATAGCCAGAAAGTCCCCGGGTTTTTAGGAAACCTAATTAGATTTGACTCCATTCAGAAACGAAGTCCGAATCCTGAAAGGAGAAGAGATTCGCGCCCAGATACGCCTGTTGGCCGACGGTGCACCGACCCATCCACTCGGTCGACTGGTCGGTCGACCGAGTCCAACCGAGACTCCTCCAGGCCAGTCAGTCGACCGTTCTCTTGCTACGGTCGACCGGGCAGTCGACTGAGCTGCCCTGTGCACGTTATGCAGGCCGGTCGACGACGAGCGGTCGGCCGGCCATTGCTGCTGGCTGGCTGCAATTCGATGCATCTCGCTCCCTTTTGACTTCCAATCTCTACACTATTTCTTATGATGAGTTTTAAAAAAATTCTACCATACGTTTGTATATTCTCTCTCCCTATAAAAATGTAAAAGAAAATTTTAACTTATTTTTTAGACTACTTATCACTTCATTGGATTTAAATAATCGCACTCAGTCAAAGGGGTTGGAGGTTTTGAAGGCGGGGAGAACAAATGAGTCGCACTCTCTGCAAGCCTCTTTTGGGTTTTTTTCTTTTTCCCTTCTTTTTTCTTTCCTGAAATTATTATTTCATTGTTAATTAATCCTTTAGTTTAAAACTAGCTTTTGTGATGTATATTACGTAGGCTCGCCGCGAATATGTAATATATGGTAAATAGGGTGGTTTGAAATGTCGTCGAATATTAATATTTTGGTCTCGTATCGATACTATGATGATATTCTAACCTCATTATCGATCCCTGCTATAACTGAAACATACATAATATTTGAATATAACAGCAGCAACTGTTGTTGCTTATTCTGATATCAAAATCATTCGATTCAAACCATGAAATATAGTATAAAGGATATTATTTTAAATGTTAATATTGTCATTATAATTTCTATGATTTCAGAGTAGATTAGTAACATTTACTTTCTAAACAGTAGAATATCACTTGTATCAAAATAAGATCTATTTCTCTAATTTAATAAAAGTTTCACCTAAATATATGGTTGATGAATTTAAAGTCAGTTAATAAATAAGAACCAAGTAATTTAGTTTTTATTGCAAGATTAAATTCCCACAAACAAGTGCCTGATTGTTTTGCTTTCCTTCTTTTATTTGTTTAATTATGCACACACTTTCCAACTGAACTCTGAGAGCTTATTTTTAATTTAATGTTGACTTGGCGCTCTCTCGTATGCAGAGAGCCGAAGAACAAAAATAGACGCGTGTCAACGTGTCATTGGACAGTTGACACGTGTCTGAAGTGCTTCTCACTGAAGTGGACTCCTGCTGTGAAAATCACCTTAAAAAACTACAGTCATCGTTGCGTGTTTAGGTGCAAAGCGGAAGTAAAAGAAATGGAGAAATATAATTACACACTTTCTTATCTATTCAAATAGTAGAAAAAGAAAATAAGAAATTTTTTCTTTTCTTTTCTCTTTTACATAACTATTTCCTCACTTTAGAGTGCTATAGTTAATTTTATAGTCATGTAAATCTCATTTGTAATAAGTTGTAACATAAAACAGTTAATTTTTTGGTCATGTAAATCTCACTTGCATTCTAATTACAGTCCATTTTTTATTTTTTTAAATTAATTTTATTTTAATATTATTTTGCGGTCAACTTTGTGGTTTACTTTTCACTTTCACTTCCATTGTCATCCAAATATCGGAAAAACATAACATTTTTCAAACCACACTTCCCAACAATATCCAAACACCAGAAAACTTATTAACCAATTCTCAAGTTCCAAAGGAACTATTACCACTTCCTCGCTTCCTTACTTTCTCACTTCCACCCTTAACCAAACAGGCTAATGTGAAGATTATTATTAGATAACAGTACTAATCCAATAATAATAATAATAATCCTGTAATGACTATAGAAAGTAGAGTCTACAATAAAGGTTTGCTTACATCCCAAATAAAATAGAAGGAAACAACTTGGCAACTCATGGAGGAATGTGACATATCTCTATGATCTTCTTTGTATAATTTTTAAAGGACGGAGGATTCTCACAAGGAGAGAAAGATCCTCTCTGCTTGCATGTCAAAATAATAAAGGGGAGTTCTTCTTCGGGCTTTTTTCCTTGCAAAATAGTACATTTTTTTAAAAATAGTTAAAAAGCTAATCTCTCACAAAAATATTTCCAAAAACGGATCCCTCTGACACGTTTCGTCAGTGCCCATCCGTGGTGGGGTGCTTCGGCACGCCAATGTGGTGCCTGCGCTTACGGGAGATTGGTTTTTTTCGTTTAGGGTTGGCAACCCCAGACAATCCAACCCGGAAAAAGCTATTTTAATTTTAATTTTACTTTTTTGCTTTGTCCGGAATTGACAAATTTTTTTGCTTTGTCTGAAGTTGGTAACCCTGCAAGGAACAATTGGTTTTTTTTCACCCAATGTTCTTTATCCGGGTTGTCAACCCCGGACAAAGAAATTTTAGCTTTTTTAATTTTTTTTCTACCAATGTTCTACATCAATCTGACCTGAGCTCAATTGTTAAAGTGGAAGACTCTAGTTGGTAGTGAGTCCTTAAATCACATGTTCAACGGGTTAGATTTTTTTTTTGGATTTTCTTTTTGATTAACAAGTAAAATGAATTGATTTTGCCGCGATCGACCCGAGCCAACCGAGTCACCACGTGACAGGCGGTGAATTCACTACTATACTTCGAGATAGACTTGTATCCTTTCAAAAGGATTTGATCCCGGATCCTTCCCACTCAAATTCAACCCTCCAACATTCGAATACAAGATCCACTCCGTTGAAGTTGATCTATACTATTTCAAGTATCTATAAACCAAAATTAAGTGTTTAAATACTTTTTGCCCATCCATCAAGTAGGGGAAAACGGACGGCCTAAATAGTGAGTTGGTTAGTTTAACGGTGTAAAACATTTGAAATCTAACAAAAATTAGTTTATAGGGGTTTTTAAATGTTTAGATCATAATGAAATGGCCGGATCGAGAATTTGTATGTCTAAAGACATAGATCTAAAAACAATCACTACTTTCGGCCGTCCATTTTGCGTCGCTTGATGGATGGGCAAAAAGTATTTAAAACACTTGATTTTTGGTTTATAGATACTTGAAATAGTATAGATCAACTTCAACGGAGGATCTTGTATTCGAATGTTGGAGGGTTGATTTTGAGTGGGAAGGATCCGGGATCAAATCCTTTTGAAAGGATACAAGTCTATCTCCTATACTTCAATGATTTAATGACAATAACTTTCTCCTCATCCTATTTCTTTGTCTGGACAAAGAAAAAGCTTAAAAAAAAAAATTCAAAGTTCTTTGTTCAGAGTTGACAACTCCGAACAAAAAACACTTAGGCAAAAAAGACCCAAGTGTTCTTTCTCCAGGGTTGCTAACCCAGGACAAAGCAAAAAGCAAAAATAAAAATAAAAAGGTTTTGTCAGGGGTTTGCAACTCCGGACAAAGAACAGTTAGGCAAAAAAAAAAATTCTTCAGAATTGCCAACATTAGAAGAAGAAAAATCGACCTCCCTCAGCGCGGGTGCCATGTCGGCAGGGCGAAATGCCACGCCGTCGTGTCAGAGATCGGTTTTGAAAATATTTTTTCGGAGAAGTCGATTTTTCAAAATATACTAAGAATTATATTATTTTGAAAATTGCCCTTCTTCTTAATCACAGGCATCTATTATTTACTCTTACACAATAAACTATAATGACTTTTAAATGAAACAATATCTGAATGCCTATGTTTTTATAAAGCAAAAAGGTTAGGATCTGAATGTCTATGTGCACTCATGATTTATGGGGGCGCAGATGAATATGGATAGTTTGGTCTGTATTTGATTTCATGATTTTTTGAGAAATGCGAATATCCAAAATCGTACTATTTGAAGTACAAAAGTGAATATGGTAACTAGGCAACTATACGCACATATCTAAATATGTACTTGAATATGTCTCAATGTATATGCATTTAAATTATATTTAATATTGTGTTGCATGATGCAATATCTAAGTCTTGAAATAAGCATAAACTAAGCTATATTATAAATATAGTTTTAATTGTTACGAAAGTTAAGTATCACACATTTGCCAATTTGGTATCCTAAACAGACAGTTATCAGAATTTTATCTAATGAATGAATAGCCCTAAACCAAATGCAATAGGTATTTTTTTTGCTTTTGCTTATTTTTAGTGAATAAGATAGAACTATGGAGATCTCCTTTCCTTCAAGACCAGAGCACAGCCTTTTGTAAAAGAAAAAAAAAAGAAGAAGAAGAAAGAAAAGAAAAGTAAAAGAGAAACAAAAAAAAACTTAGTTTTCTTCCAAGTTTAAAGTCTTCTCATTAATCTAACTATTATCTCATCTGTTACTTGATTCGAACCTGAACTTATTTCTTATCGAATAAGATGTTGAGATCTTTGGACTATACGTTCTAAGAGGAGGAGAATAGTTGTATCTTCTTTGAATTCATCTCTGTTGTCCGAACACCAATGTGATATCGAAGAATATAAGATGCTCTACGAGGTAGGTGTTTGTAGGGAGAGAGAGGAGATAAAAGGAATCAGAAGAGTTTTTTAAACTCATCAGGAAGATAACGCAGAGAGCGAAAGTCAAAAAGAGTAAGAACAGAAATTCGTTGCAGGCTAAGACAGAACCCGGTTGACCGGTATGCACGACGTGCACAGATATGGCCCCGTCGACCGCCCGCTTGACCGTGGCAAAGGAACGGTCGACCGTGCGGTCGACCGAGGACAAGGGTCAGTCAACCGGCCGATCGACCGACAGACGCGTTTTGTTCTCCTTTCAGGGTTCGGATTCCTTTTCTGTTGTGGGGTCAAATCCAATCAGGGTTTCCTAAATCCTTGGGACTCTCTGGTTATAAATATGGGTTAGAGCCCTCATGAATTGTATCCCACTGAAAATCTCCCTTACAAATTCCTTGAAGTAATGAATAAGTTGTAATTGATCGTTGAATCAATAAAATCTCTCTCCCTTGCCCTGAGAATGTGGGCAAATTGTCGAACCTCGTTAAATATTGTGTTAGCTTGCTTTCTCTCTTGTTTTTCTGTTCTTGTTCGTGTGGGTACTTCTACAGATCTACCTCTATTTGATGGATTCCTCATTGGTTGTTACCTCGCTCGCAACAGGTGTGCTCAAGCGCTATCCACGCTTGATTCAAAACTTTCATGGCTTCGCCAATCACTAAGGACACTAAAATTATCTTCCATTTCGGGGCTCTCTTCTCTCCATGAGCACAATGTTATTCCTACAACACGAGATGTTTTCTGAGATACCCTGTGAGAATAAAATAAAAAAGTGGAGTACCTAAGGGTCTGTTTGGTTATCGTAACTGGCCGTAATTCGTAGTTGTAATTGGTAAAATCTTTTACAATTGTAAATGAGTTACATGTATGTAATTTTACGATGTTTGGTTTGTAATATAAAATTGTAAAGTGGGAAAGTGTATTGTACTTTACGGTGTTTGGTTGTCGTAATATAAGTCATAAGTGAAAAAGTTGACCACAAATTAACTATTTGGTGATTTTAAAAGTTTTAATACTGCAAATAAATATTAAAAAAGTTAAATATTAAAAATTTTAATATTAATATAAAAAAATATTACAAATTTGTATGACCACAAAATTAATGTAACTGGGCTGTAAGTGAGTGGTAACTGGGTTGCAAGTGAGTGTTAGTTGAGTTACGTAAGTCTTTTACGAATTACGGTCCAAACAAACGCCGTAGTTGTAACTGGGTAGTAAGTCATTTACGAATTACGGAGTTTTACGCGAAACAAACGGCCCCTAAGAAAAGTTCTTAAGAAATGGAGTTTGGCAGTCCCACTGTCACAGAACCAAACAAAAAGCGAAATTCGGTAGGTACGAGGTATCTCCACAGTGATCAAAGGCATACAAAAAAGGAGATGAAAAAAAAAAAGATAGTAGAGAATGTATCCATAGAAATTGACTGAGAATGATTCGTGGGATCAACCTAAGGAGTCTTGCAGCAAGCAAACAAACAAGGTTCCATTTCTTTTTTAAGTTCCGTAGGAAATTAATCAATTCATTAAATAACCAGCGAGAATTTTTTTTTTTTTTTTTAAATTTTTCAAGCAGGACATTTATTGTCTCCCCTACATTTTTGTCAAAAGCCACAAGTCCTTCCCTTTTTGATGGAGACATGGTATCTGTTTTGTTTTGACCTAATATAATTTGGACGGTACCTGAGGTTGGGTTCCAGGGTTCTGTTTGAGAGGTCAAGTCAATTATATTCCTTCTCTTTGTATTATAAAGAAAGAAACATGCGAATGTTGCCTGAGATGTCCATCACGAGAGAGACTGATACAACCAAACACATGACTGTTTCGCGAGGTTATGGATTCATATCTTCCTGTTTCGAAGTGGCAGGTGAAAATTCTCACTTTAAAATGCATGATAATATTATGGCAAGCCAAGTCATTACCTGGTTCATTACGCGAGAGCTTGCGTTTACGCCAGCTAGAGATTCATTGCAACCCATGAACGCGGTCTTCTCCTTTATGATGTAAACCTACTACACACAAGCTTCTTCAAAAGTGAGAAAGCAAAAGAGAGAACACATTGGTGAACATTTAAACGAAACAGAACAAAATTAATTGATGCTCAGTGAAAGCTGTAAATGTACCTGATGAATTGTTAAAAGTTTCAGCTAAACAGTAGGAGCCTGCACAAGCAAATAACTAGTAATGTCTCTTCCAACTGAAACGACAATTTTGAGTACGCAATTAGTCATATCTTAAGTTTATGTCACGCCGTATATTTGAGCATGCCACTCACATGACGACTGTACATTGCAGAATGTTTCTTTTTGAACAAATTCTGTTGAAATTTTCTGTAAACAAGCTATCAATCTGGAATTACGCCAGCAGTCATCAAATGCAGGAGCCCTACCAGCTTCCCAGTTCTTCAGCAAGGTGGTTAAATTACACTATACTGTATTTTTATCCCTGCAAGCAAGAAAAGCCACGGAAGCAGAATTCATGAAAAGGCTATATTCAAAAACTAATGTGCTTGCATAGCAAGATTCTTTGCTGCAAATTGCACCTCATTAGCTGCTGTTACTGCTGCTGAAGTGTGATCCACTAGAAGTTTTCTACTTCCATTGAACTGAACAATATTCTTCTCTCTTCTTTAGAGTGTGTGATAGTTCACTACCTCCATCGAACTGATGTACAAGTATCTGTAAGAAAAGTGTTGTATTAGGACGAATAACATTTTATAACAGACTAAATTTCGGGCACATGTTATACTGTTATGATATATACACTGTCAAATGGGGTTTTCTCACAAGGTCATGTTCTAGATTAACACAAGTAGGGAGTTGATTGCAGGTGTTCTTGCAAGTCCTAGTGTTCAGTCATAATAGAAGTGGGAATTTAATAACTTAACTTTGTAAGATTATAAATGCAAAATTTGACATCTGCATGCATAAGGTATTTCAAACTTGTTTCCTCCTGCCTTCCTTATCCCTCCCTGAACCTTTTTATCTTTCTATCGGGTGGTGGGAAGGGTGATTGATTTTATTAACCTACATTGACACCAAGTTTAGAACAGCCTCAAACTAACATTATTTGGTCTTTAGAAGGCTAAATCAAATTTGGAGGAGCCTAAGAAGAACAAAACATGATATAGGGCACTTGAACCAAAACTCATTTGGCCGAAGGTGAAAAAAGCTTTATAAACCAGCAGAAATTGTTTAGACGGACGATGGTTGAGGGAACTTGAATCAAACTCATTTGGCCAAAGGTCGTAGAAGCTCTTTATACCAGTAGAAAAATTGTTTGGGTGAACTGTGTGTTTTTTGGTTTCGATTTTGGTGGTTTTGCGTTGGGGGGGGGGGGGGGGGGGGGGGGGGGTGGTGGGGCACCAATTTTTATTCCTTTTTCCCACAAGTAGAGACCTGGTTTCATGAGGTCCATTTTTCTATAAGCATGTGCTTTTGGTGTGTGCATATATGTGCCTGTTTGTGCTTACATGCTAATGTTGAACCATGGTTATTCAAGGGGATTTCCATTGGGCCAAAGTCCTACCCAAAATAGAAATCTTACTCCTTGTATATTTCCTTTTGTTATTTATATTTCTTTTTCTCTACATAGAAATTCCTGCTAAATTGTCTGATTCTCCAACTTAAAGACATTGAATCTGGGCAGACCAAAATGAATCAGATTTGAGTGAGAATTTGGGCGTGTTTGTTTCGCCGCAAAACACAAGTCGTAAAATTTCTTTCCATTTTCCGTTGTTTGTTTCACTGAAAAACAAGTTACAAAATGTAACTCTTCTTTTCTCATTTGCAGTTGCTACAGTTAAATTTGTGGTCATGTAAATATCACTTTTATACTCATATTTTCCCACTTGCAGTTGCTACAGTTAATTTTGTGGTCATGTAACTCTCACTTGTAGTACACTTACAGTTCAAAACACTTACTTGATAATCAATATATAATTTAATATTATTAAATATTTAATATTTTAAATAGTGTGCAATTTCTTATTTAATTATTTTATATTTTTAATCTTTAAATTTTTTGTTTTTAATATTGTTTTAATATTTAATATTTTACTATTTTAATTTAATATTTTATTTAATACTTTATTATTTTATTAATACTTATTCCATTTTTTATTATTTTATTTAGAGTTAATATTTTATTAATATAACAATATTATACTTTAATATAAAATTATTATATATTTAATTATTTATTTTTTAATATAAAAAATTAGTTTATTGATATCATAATATATTTTATTATTATATTAATATTTTATTATGTTAATATTGTAATAATAATTCAGTATAATAATACTATAATGATAATTTATTATTAGATTATAATTATATTTTACTCTGTTAATTTTATATTTCTATAATATTACAATAATATTATAATAAAATTTATATTATAATAATTTTCAAGTATTTTTAATATTATAATATATAACTATATTTTATTATTTTTGTAAGATTTTTTAATATTATAATAAAATTTATATTATAATAATTTTCAAGTATTTTTAATATTATAATATTATAACTATATTTTATTATTTTTGTAAGATTTTTTAATATTTATATTTTATTAGTATTCTTAAAATTTTATAATGTTCTTTAGATTTTCTTAAAATTTTATATTATTTATTTAGTTAATATTTTAATAATATTTTACTATTTATACTAATTTTTATTAATATTATTGTTATAAATAAAATATTAAGATTATTAATTTTTTATCTCAAATTTATTAATACAATTTAATTTGCAATAGTAGATTTAATTTAGTAGTATTTATAATATTTAAATCACTGCTACAGTTAATTTTGTGGTCAACTTTTCCACTTACACTTTTACATTACCAACCAAACACCATAAAACACAATATACTTTACCATTTATACTTTCACTTTATCAACCAAACACCGTAAAACACAATATACTTTTCCATTTACACTTCACTTTATTAACCAAACACCGTAAAACACAATATATTTTCTCTGCTACAGTTCACTTTTTCCATTCTCATTTTACGACTTACGACTTGCGATGTTTGCAACGAAACAAACAGGCCCTTTGTCACAACCCAACAAATCTCCTATCTTTATTTAAATGCAAAATAAATACAAAACTTCTCACTCAATTCTCTTCACTTCTGACTTATGCTCCAACGGGCATCTTTAATGCAAGATCAAACAACTTCAGACCATGCATGACCTTGAACACCCAACATCTCTTTGAATCCAAAATTGGAGTATAAATAAGAACATGGATCCAAATTTGAACATGAATTTGGTCTCACAACTATATATTGCCTCCTTTAACTCAGATATACTGAATGTCAAACATATACTATCTAAACATTTGAGCTAGTTTCCATACTCAACGTCACCATCTTTTGATGTACCCTCTCATGATTAGACTATGAAGCCTATGAGACCTGACATGTAATATCTTAATTCTGCAAAATATACAATTTGTCAACCAACTCAGCACTAGCTTCATATGGGCATCTTTGGGAACTTTCCCACAAGTGATTTTTACCTTGTACTCGAACCCTTTTGAATCTAGGATTTCTAAAGAGATGATTGAATGTAGACTCTAGAACATGATGAAGGCTTGAAAGAGTACTGATACTACCATCATCGAGAAGAGACGAGCGGTGAACATGGTGAAATGTAGCTGTCAACGACTAGACTGAGGGGAGAGGAGTGGTGGAGGTGATGACGATGTTGAAGTTAGAGATAGAATGTAAGAGTATGAGAGAGGAGGGATTTGAGGCTGGATGAGAGGAGATTTAAATGGGAGGCTTGAGGATAGAGAAGAAAGACGAGCTCCTATTTTTTTCTTCTTTTATGTTCCTTTTCTTCTTTTATGTTGTGTCCAGTGAGGGGTACAAAAGTTTTTTCTTCCTATGTTGCTAACTAACACATGTTAACATTGGGGTTTTAAATGACTTGGATAATAAAACGTTAATATCAATAATTTAGGTGCATTTTTCTAAATAGGATAGGTCAGAGGGTAAATACCCAAAAAACCACACATACACACACATTGCTCTCTCTCTCTCCCCCCTATATATATATATATATATATATATATATATATATAGACTTGGCTACTTCTGGAAGGATTTGAGCATGAATCATTCCCACTCAAATTCAATGCCATGTCATTCAAATACAAGATTCACTCTGTTGAAATTGATATAATATTATTTTAAGTAACTAAAAAATTAAAAATCAATTGTTTTGTAATTTTCTTGTTCATGCATCAACGGCCGAAAGTAGTATATTACTTAGATATATGACTTGAGATATACAAATTCTCGATCTGACCATTTGATCATAATCTAAACATTTAAAAACCTCACGCGCTAACTTTTGTTAGGTTTCAAATATTCTACACTGATAAACTAACCAATTCACTGTTTTGGCCATTCATTTTACGCCTACTTGATGAATAAGAAAAAAATATTCAAAACACTTGATATTTCAATTTTAGTTACTTTAAATAATGTAGATAAACTTCAAGGGATGAATCTTGTATTTGAATGTTATAGCATTGAATTTGAGTGGGAAAGATTCAAACACAAATCATTCCCAAAGAATCCAAGTCTCTCTCTCTCTCTCTCTATATATATATATATATATATATATATGTATGTATATATATATATATGTATATATGTGTGTGTGTGTATATATATATATATATGTATGTATGTGTGGTATGTATGTAAAAGGAAATAACCGAACCACGTCTAGAAAATGCCAGTACCAAGTACCAGGCAGCTACTTCAAAGCCAATGTGATGCCCCTTAGTCAGATGACCAAGATATTGGTGAATACTACGTATGATCACCGTCAAGCATCATGGATGAATACCATGCATGATCCCAACTGTTAATGTGAAGACAAGGATGCCCACTTTATCCGCCTTGCAACTTAAAGGATTTGACTGGTGTGACTCAATTGACTCCTTGGCATGCTTAACCAAACACTGGTGCTTTTTCTTGTCACTCATTCAGAGAAGAATTGAGAGAACCACATCAACTTGGAGAAAGGCAATGAAGAGTCTCGGTAGAGATCAATCATCTCATTAGAGCTTTAGACAAGGGTAATAGAATCAAAACAGGAGCAAGGATGTCGGATTGAATTGACGAATTTGGATGAAAGCCAACCCCTCATTCCCAGCCATGTTACGTCCCCTCATTCCCAACTATGTTGCCTTCTTAGTTCTCTAGAAAAATGCATTCCAAAAACCCGAACCTTGCTATTGGGAATCGTCTAGGGGCACCACAGTGAACTCGCGTCATCCCTTTCCACACTCCTATTTGGGGATCCACGCCCTTTGCAATTCCATGGATTGGTTTCACGGCAGAGTGGACGCTTCCGGTTCAATCGACATTTGTTGAGCTAAAGGAATCACACAACCGAGGGTGGATGTTTATATGTATATATACGTCACATATATGTCTATATATGAGAGAATTTATATTACACATAGGCCATCCATATTGATGATCAAAAACCTTCATAGTGACTTATACGTCCTAAAATCTATATGGTAAAAAACCATGCAAATTGAAAATTTCTATTCTACAAATTAAGCAAATCAAAATAAAGTGTAAAGCGGGTTGAGAGTCCAATTGGAGTCAATCATCGGTTGCATCATGAGTTTCAAATTTCTTACCGAAGAAAAAGGAATTTTAGCAATTGGCTGGCAAGTTAATTTATTTAACAATTACTCAACCCAACATTTCGTATGTCGTAAATAAAATTACCCAATGCATGCAAAAATTCCTAGTAATAATCACTAAGTTACACTATCTAAAAAGAGCACATGGACATAGACATGAAATTCTTTTTCAGGCTTATTCTCATTTGAAGGTTGAAAGTTATTTGTGATGTAGATTGGGCTAATGCTCCTAATGATCAGATATCAAGCGGTGGGTATTGCAATTTGGTGGTAATGTATCTTGGAGAACCAAGAACAAATTGTTGTTACCAGAAGAGGTAGAGTATAGAGCAATTGCAAAAACATATCAAAAATGTCTATGGATGAAGTGTCTCATTCCTAATTTTGGTTTTGTTTTGTCCCTACACCAACGCAACTTCACTGTGATCAGGCAAACATGATCAAAAGTGACACTATCTAAAAAGAGCACATAGATGTAGACATGAAATTCTTTTTCAGGCTTATTCTCATTTGAAGGTTGAAGGTTATTTGTGATGTAGATTGAGCTAGTGCTCCTAACGATAGGATATCCAGCAGTGGGTATTGCAAATTTTTCTGTGGTATTGTATCTTGGAGAACCAAAAACAAATTATTGTTGCTAGAAGGAGTATGGAGCAATTGCAAAAACATGTCGAAAGTGTCTGTGAATGAAATGTGTCATTCCTGATTTTGATTTTGTTTTGTCCTTACACAGACACAACTTCACTGTGATCAGGCAAACATCCACATGGCTAATAACCCTGACATCCAAAAGAGAACTAAGCATATTGAGATTTATTGTCAAGAGAAGGTGACAACCATACTTATCACCATACCCTTCATTCAATTAAAGGATCAATGAGCTCTAACATTCTCACCTATGTAGCACGGAGACGGACACGCATGTCGGACATGACATGAACGCAAGACACAACAAAATTAAAGAAAAGGATACAAGGACACGACAAGTAATATTTTATTATTATTATTATACATAGATAAATTTTCAGCCAATTAAATCTCATCCACAATTAAATCTCATTCAGAATTTTTACCCAATTAAATCACATATGGGTCATAACCATAAGTATCATACATATTCAGTCAAAGCTAAAAAAGAGATCATAGTCATAGTAATTTAAATAAAAGCATGTAGTATCAACAAGCATTTCACCGCCCAAAATACAAAATATGTCTATTTAGGTCTTTTTTTTAATTTGAGGTTGAACCAACTTCAATGATCTCACTCTCATCTTCATCCACGAACACCACGGCTTCCAACTCCGGTTCATCAAAGAAAAGATTGCCAACATCTAGAATACTGAGGCTTTCAAATGTTTCGAACTCATCATCCCAAGATCCCACATCTTTCTTTCTTCTTCATTGTATTGTGCATCAGTCAAAGGATCAACTCATCACAGCCATGTTCATCATCATGCTGTGAAAGAAATGTTAGTACATACTCCTTTATTCATTCCTTGACTCGGAGCAAAATGGCCTCGGAAAGAGCGCAAGACTTAATTTATGTGCATACCAATCTCCATCTACTTTCTCGAAGCACATACTCCACTTTCCGTGAGGGCCATGAAATTAATGATCGACCTCCTTTGTGCATCCGACCATCCATCACTACAAAGAGACACACCCTTTGAACTCCACGTGCTCTTGATGGGTTCCAATTTTCTCTCTCTATATTAGATTTTTCATTTTGCAAAAGAGTAATTCTCAAGGAGTTGTATCCGGGAGGAATATAACCCGAGAAGGGATTGTTTGCAGCATATGTGAATGCCATGACATAATATGAATTTCTTACGAAATTGAATGACAAATCACTATAATAGAACATTCTTGTGATGATTGCATTCAACTCTTCTCTTACTCCCATATTAAATGACGCATCTATCATATTACCTCTCCTCTTCTTCGCTTCACTTGGACGCAATGAAATGGAACTTGAGGATGTAGGCAAGCCTACAGAGCTAGTCATGTAAGCTTTCACCCTCAACTCCACTTGCTTCATCACTTTCTTCATGTCATTCAAATGGTAAGGTTTAACGGCCGAACATATTTTTTTACTAAAGTGATTTCCATTTCTGGAGATAGGCTAAAAAAAGCATGTGCCAAGTAGGGGTGGTTCGATATTCAGTCCCCAACTTTTGTGTGTGTGTGGTGGGTGAGGATGGTGATGGTTGAATGGTGGTGGTTTCTTGTTGGGTGTTTATGTCCTTCATGAAGAGATATAAGGATAGGGGAATTGTATGACTCATGTTTAGAAAGTTTTTAAGATTTATTTAAATTAGATTTGATTAGATTTAGTTGAGATTTAGTAGTATTTGAATTAAATTTTGATAGATTTGAGTTTATTAATAATTGCACATATGGTGCAAGTATTGTACGCTATATATATAGTCATGTAGTGAATTTTGAAGTTAATAATAAATTAATTAAAAAAATCCAAAATCATTGTTCATCGGCATTGTTCATCACGCTACTGTTCACTGCAGAGCATAACGCAGTCCGAAGTTTCCAAGCCTGATCGGAGTCTGATTCGAGTTCTGTCTGAAGCGTTAGATCCGCAGCTGAGTTTCAGAAACATTAGGAGAATTTCATAGCATTCGAACAGCATATATGATCTCCACTAGTATCTATTTTATGCCGGTATTATTCCTGCAGAAGATCAGTATTTCAGGCCACATTTTCAGCCCGATTTAAGTTCATTTTGAGTCGTTGAGATACTTGTGTAACTTTTGATCTTTATACACTAAATTTTCTCCATGGGCTTTTACTTTTGTGTTAAATATATACATATTGATGGTTATGAAAAGAAAGTTGAACGAAATATGCATACGATTCTCATGTTTTCAAGGTTCTGATGATCATTATGGGTATGAGAAGTGAGAAAATAATTCTAAAAAAACTTTTAGTTATTTTTCCCTGACATCTGAATAGAAGTGTCACTATGCTCAATTGAACCTGGTTGGAAAAGCTTATTGTTAGGAGAAAGACAACCATATTAATTGTCGATGCTAGTTTGTCTTAAAAAATCTTTTTTTATACTCCACACCTTTTTTTTATGCATCTGAGGCACATTGTAACGAGCCTAATGTTGAGCAGAAGCTCGAGCTCGAGAGCTCACAACTTAGCAATCTAGTCGCTGAATGTAAAGATATCTTAACTAGCGTGGGAAAGCTCTTAGCAAGCTATACTGCAAAGGTTGATTCAGCTCCAGAGCTTCCAGTTCTCGTCGAGCCAGACATTATTGATGAGGTAGAGTCAGAAGTTGTTACTGAGTTGGTATCACTGCAAGAAAATATTTCTCCATAGCCTACAGAAGTTTAAGAGCTTCCTATTGATATTCTTCTAGATCTTCCAGCAGAGCCTACTGTGGAGCTGTTTTCACCAGCTATGATGTTTCTTTCATTATCCTTGAGATTGCTAACATCTATGACCCATTTAAATCTTTCTATAGGAAATATGTTCATAGGAGGGTGGTGCCTTGATATATGAGTTAGTTTTCAGTGGGGTTGAGTTGTATTGTTATACTACATGTATCTTTTTCGAACTATCATCGATTGCAATCGATTTATCACAGAAGGCGGTTTCACTTTTTACCACATTGGTTCAGTCATGACCATTGTTTTAAATATCAGCCGATATACCGGTATATCGGCCGAGATACCGGTATTTTATTCAAAACGATACGATAAGTGTAAAAATTTACCGTATATCATTTTGGACCGATATTGGCCAATATATCACCACGTGGCCGATTATGGCCGATATCTGAAATGAAATATCCGATATATCGGCCCTTAGTTACTTATTTGGATAATAATTATTTTTTTACTTGAGAGATTGTTATATTTTATTCTATATTCATTATGGTATTTCAATGATGTTTTTATATGATGTTTGAATAATAACTTATTTCTTTTAATAATGTCTTATATGTATTTACTATTGATATATCAACTAGTATTTAGTACCATATCACGATATATCACCCGGTATCTGGTACATAGTTTTGCCGACCGGTATATCACCGATATCCGATATTTAAAACACTGGTCATGACACATCAGTGTTGATTCCCCGACCACCACCTTGACCTGATAGAGAATTCATAATGCAGTTTAGTTTCTCCCGATCGTACTTACTTTGCATCTACCACTATATTCATCGGGAATGGATATTTTCAAGCTGAAGAGAATGATGCAGAATCATACGGCTCAAATTTAGCAAGATTTAAAATTTATTTAAGTTTAGATTTCATTAGATTTGATTGAGAATTAGTAATTATTTGAATTAGATTTTGGGTAGATTTGAATTTAACAATAATTACACGTATGGTGGTAGGCTATATATATACTCATGTAGTGAATTTTGAAGTTAATGATGATCTGAATTAAATATTTGGTTTCCTTATGGAAACTTGTGTTGTTTGATTTAATCTCATGAATTAGTCAAATCAGGCGGTGAAGCCAAGATCCGGTTGTGATCCGTGATCATATTCAATTTCTAAATCCCTGTTCTTCTCTAATTTCATCAAAACACTCACCACATACCCTAAAATCCCCTCTGTCCCACATCATATGAGCTAACTGGGTTGTTAGATAGATGATATTGAAACCTCATTCCTCTGCGTCCATTTTTTTCTTCTTTCCTTCAGTTAATCAACCCACATGCAATCTCCTACATATTTCATCTACGACATAACCCAGAAAAATTCCAGATTACAATAATAATTTTTCATGAGAAAAGGGTATTTGAGAGAGATGATTCACAACCTACACGCTCTCTTCCTGACCAGTCTCTTTGCTAGATGACTTACGATTCCGCTTTGATTAAGATTAGTGAAACTTTTCATGATGCTCAAATTTCTGAACCTAAAGCTTCAACGTCCAATTTAAATTTTCTATTATTAGAAGGTTTGGTTTAACATGTAAAGGCAATAGGAAACAATCATAGTCAGATCTAAGAGAGGAGTCAGACAATCCGTTCAAGATAGAAAAGGACCAGTCATTTAGTTAAGGTTGTAAGAGGGCTACTTCTATGTAACTGGGAAAAATAATAAATTGATTCAGAATCTCAGATTCTATAAGTAGGCAAAATATGGACCAAGAATTGGATCTCAAGATTGATCTAACATCAATAAGCCCCTTAATCTGTTGAGCAAGTTATCTGCATTTATCTTTTATAGCTTCTGCTAGCCAAATGCAAATCAATATTTATATTTGAACTAAGCTCACAGAGATTGGTGTATGGATTCACAACAATGAAAATGATAGTTTCATTATGCTCTGCTCTCATCTTTCTCTCTCTTCCTTCCTGTCAACTAACCACATTTAATCTTCTATTTCTTCCTTCTACAACATAATCCAGAAACATTCCACATTACAAGAATAATTTGTCATGAGATAAGGGAATTTGAGAGAAATGATCGGCAGCCTACACATTCTCTTCCTGACTATTCTATTTGCTAGATGATCTGATTCCACTTTGATTAAGCTTCAGAAACCTTTTCACGATACTTGCTCAATCTTCGGAACATGAAGCTTCAAGGTCCAATTTAAAATTTCTATTATTAGAAGGTTCTCTTTAACATGTTACAGGCAACAATCATAGACAGACCTGAGGGAGGAGTCAGACAATCCCTTCAGGATACAAAAGGACCACCCGTTTAAGTGGTTGTGTAAGAGGGCCACTATGTAAACAGCAAGAATAAGAAATTGATTCAGAAATCTATATGTAGGCAAAATATGATCCAATCTTGTGCATTGGATCTCAAGATCGATCTACATCAAACAGCTCCATAATCTGTTGATCATTTTTAGCTACAGTATATATTTATCGAATCTAAATCAATATCTATATTTGAATTTAACTCACACTGGTTGGTGGATGGCATTCACAACAATGAATATGATTATTTGCAAATGTAAGAAGATAACATACCATGAAAGTAATGGGGTCAAGCATGGACAGTATTTGCTTGGTTTAAATCCTCTTCGCTAAACACATCCATAGTATTTGATTCCTTTCGTGGGTAGGAAATCTTTAGAAACATGTCCTTCAGGCTTTCATGCCCTATCATCTCTTCCAATATTTTATCTTCAGCAACCAGTTTGGAAGTGCACTCTTCTTCAGCATATGATGAACTGGCTTTAACACTATTGGGATCAATCCCAGGAGAGAAAACCAATTTAGAAAATTTATCCTTTGTAGCTTGTACACCATGTTTAGCATCCTCTCCCGTTCCAAATGTTATCAATTGATAAATATACACAAATTTTCCTTGGCCAATTCTGTATGCTCGGCTTATAGCTTGGTGTTCCGTAGACGGGTTCCAAAGAACATCAATTAGAACCACCCTTGAAGCACCAACAAGACTTATTCCTTCAGAACATGCTTTTGTTGATGCCAATAGGACTCTTGCTTCACTTGTCAAATCATTGAAAATGTCTATTACAAATTGACGATTCTTTGTAGGAACCTTTCCATCCATCTTTAACACCTCCTTCCCCTCAGTCCATTCAAATAACTTAACAAGCTGGTCCTTTATCATTTCCAATGGTTCAATATACTGACAAAACACTAAAACCTTCTCTTTTAGTGCTTCACATAGTCGAATCAGTTCTATTACAAACTTTGTTTTAACCCCTTCATAGGGATTAATTCTCAATTTCTCTAGCATGGGTGTGTCGATTAGAGATTTTTCTTTCTCAGATAAGAAAACCATTGCTAAGGAAGGGTGTATGGACAACAATGAATTTCTATAGTCATTGTCCAAGGCAGAACTAGACTTGATGTCTTTTATTAATTCAAGAAAGCTCTTTTGTTGAGGGAAGGGATTTAATTCAATTATACACTTTCTAGAACCAGGAAGAGTGTCAAGTATCCGCCCGCTGTGTACATGGACAAAAGGTTTAATAATTGTCTTAACCTCTTCAAGCTCCTTACTATAACCAGTGACAGATTTCGTAAGGTAAACCCATTTATATTTTGCTTCTTTCCTTTCTGGAAACATTTCCTCCTTGGTAGCAAAGAACTCCTCTCTTTTTGTTTGACACAGCTTTGATGTTCTCGCTGAAATTTTATCAGCAAACTTGGGTCTAACAAGACACAATGTAGTGTAAAGCTCTAAAAAGTTATTTTGGAAAGGGGTTCCAGAAAGGATGACACGTTTAGAGGTTTTAATTTTTTCCAGTGCTTTCCATATGAGACTGCGTTCATTTCTAGGTGTGTGCCCCTCGTCAAAGATAATCAAACCTGGCTTCTCAAGGAGGATTTTCTTCAGCATTGAACATCTTAAATCTTTATCAGAGCAGTATATTGTTGCAAACAAACTATAACTTACCAAAATGACGCTATTACCTTTGCCCCATGAATACAATTTGACTAGGCGCATCAACGTCATATCTTGATTATGTTCTTTGCTTGCCAACTTGAGGACCATACCATCTTCCTGACCTGAGTATTTGGAAGCATTTAAATCATGGATAGAAAGGTTGACTCCCCACTTTTTAAATTCATTCTTCCATGTTTGCATTAATCCACAATGAGCAACAATTACTGGTCTACATTCTGGAAAGACCTTCATGTAAGATTGGATGAAGCAAATTGCTAAACGCGTCTTTCCAGTCCCTGGGCATGTGAAATAACACACCCACCAGTGCCATCAGAGCCAACACATGATTTTAATTCATTAATGTGAATACCTCCAGCAAGATTTCTCCACATAAACTCAAATGCTTCCTGTTGATGCTGAAACATAGTCTCACGAAGTTCAGGAATGAGATCCCAAACAGTTCCTGAACAACCATGGGAACCTTTGCAACCATCATCTTTCCCATTAGCGAAAAGGTCATTAACAAACAAGGGGACGTCTTTGTTAACAGTGTCTTGCCGAGCAACCCTCTCCCCAAAATGAGATGCCTATAAAATACAGGAAATAATTTATGGCAAGAAATAGTAATTGCATATACAATTATTAGCAGCATAAGTTCATATTGATAAATATGTAGAATGCACACCCATGATGGAAAGATATGTTTGATATCCATTTCCACAAAAGAGCAGAACTTGCATCTGATTCCAATTTGCTCATCAAGAATAAACTGATGCTTCCCTTTGGAGCAAAAAATAGATGGATCAGATTCAACCTCCGGTACGCTTATCTCTTCTGTTTGACCCTGCATAACATCACAGGAGTTGGAAGCTTTCACTTATTTACAAGTATACAAGAGAATATTTGCATTAAAAAAAAAATTCTATTTGGCACGATATTCTACTAGTGCAAACTCAAGATGCATGAACGTTTCATACCAATAGTTGAAATATATTATGCATACGCAAATATAAGTCAAAGAATATTAGATACACATAACCCATATGACTACGAAAACTCTATAGATCCATTTTCTAGTTCATATAACGATCATCTTAACTAACAAATCTAAATTTACATGACCGTCAATGATGACCTTTCTGTTGCATTTTGGATACCAAATATTGCTGATGCATGCCAAAACCAGTACTGATGACAAAAAATTTAAGTAACAAATAGACCTGACTACTCGACATCTCCAATGTGTACATATACAGTTTTCTAAGTTTCAGTTAAATCGAAGTCCACAAATTCAAATCGTCCACTTTACAGTTTACGTTATAGTAAACTCCCATATTTTATCACTTTTAAATCACCTCCACAGTACTTGTTCGCACAGATTCAGCAAGTTCACAGCATATGACCGCTATCACCAATCCACAATGCCACCAGAAGAGAACTTCACAGCAAATTCAAGTGCTTCAGAACTCTAATACAAAGAAGCCAAGGAAATGAAAGTTGATATAACATTTTAACTATTCTGCCAGATTTGGCAGAATTAAACTGATATCCATTGTGCAGACAACAGCAGTATAAATATCAGGTCAGTCATATCTGAACAGCATTGGTGAGAGAATCTGGGTACAGATACAAAAGGGATTGAAGATATAATTGTAATGCAACTACTGTTTCCAACAAGGTCACTGTGTTTTGAATATGAAGTTCAAACTTCCATTGTTGGTTTTCCTAACAAGAAAAGAACACAAACAAGATACTAGATTAAATTTACACGCTCAAAGTGTTTTGAATATGAAGTTAGAAGTTATATTGTTGGTTTCCAAACAATAAAATAACAGAACCAACAAGCTAGATTAAATTTAGTGCAGCCTATGACGAACATGCCAACTAAAACAATATCTACATAAACAAAAAGAGCCATAGCATAGGCTTTACTTAAAATTTTCATCAGTTACATGTATTATAGATGTTCCCCAAATGTTCATAAGAATTTAAATGACATTCTTTATATTATTTGACTTCTCTTTAGAACTCACCCAAATTGCCTTCCAAAATATATATGATTTTCTATTTTCTCCGAGAAAAATCCACATGGCTTATATTAACATTTGAAATTGGCACCTCATGCTATTCCAATTCAATTCCATTTAAGCTTCTATCATATATCTCCTTCAACAAGTTTCCATTAGCTTCCTGCTTGAATCTATAATTATATTCATACTTGGTGTTTAACATTAAATTTTAACAACATGTTGCTCGCATCAGTCTTGCCTTCCCATTTTCTACGACTACTTCCTCAAATGGAAGTATTTTTTTTAGGTGTTTGATTTACCAACTAAATAATGCTGCAAAGAAATAGGTGAACTTAATTATAAGTAGAGTTTTCAATGTTTAAGAAATCATAAGCTCCTCATGGCTCATGTCGCCTGTTTTGTTTTGAAATGCACTAGAAGCCCCCTGCTTATCTACTTAAACCAACTAACTTTCTTTGTGTATCCAAGGATACCAATTTTACCATATTTGATATTTTTTTTATGCCATTGACAGGACACATTGACAACCAACTAAAGAATCCAAAATTTTGTCCTGTTTGTGACTATTCAAGTATGCTAGGCTCTTTGTTTGTTAAGCCCAGTATTGTAATCCAAGTGAAAGGCTCTTTTGTTTGTTGCGGGTACATCTGTACCATCTCTTTTGTGTCATTATCGCCTCATTAAGGACAAAGGGTTGCTATACTCCACATTTTACCTGAAGAAAAAAACAAAAATAAAAGAACAACTCATAGGAGAATTTTTGAGAACCCTAAATTCATAGGAGAAAGTTTGAGAAACCTATCTGGTATATAAGAAGAGTTCGGAAAAGTTTTACTTATTTAGTTTCTAGCTATAAAGGTGATATAAGAACAATAATTGATTGAAGAACTAACATGATACATAGAAAATCACGCACGAATGCACATGCACATGCACATGCACATGCGCGCACGGAGGCATGAGGGTAAAGATTTCTTTTAGAAGCTAATATATGGACATAGAGATAATGCAGCCAATTAGGCGCAATGTTCAGCATCATATGATAACATTAAACTTTACGATGAAACATTACAAGATAAATAATGAATACTTATATTTTGTTTTTCCAAGGTGAAAGTAAGGGATGTTTTGCTTAAGAAAACTCATCAAGTGCATCAAAACTTTTAAATGGGCCAGAATTCTCACCTGAATACTTTCTGTATATTTCATTTCTGCTCTGCTGATGCTTTTGCTAGTATTAGTATAGTTAGCATATAGAATTAATTTATTACCTTTAAAATCTCCACAGAAACAGTTATTAAAGCACCATTCAGCACCAATATCCAATGCACGGCAATGGCTTTCTTCTTTTTCTTTTTTTTTGTTATCGCATGTCTATCCCAAATCATTCAAGAGAAACTGTTAGCATATACTAAGGTACAGTACATACTAAGTGCAGCGACCTTGCAACCACTCTTACATTAATAGGAAAGGTAAATACCAAACCACCATAGAAGATCATCAATTAAGGGACAAATAAAACTCATAAAAAAATTAAATTTATATTCAAATGTCTGAGATTAGTAGAAACAACTCCTGTATCTATGATGCAGCTCCCTTATTCAATCATTATTTAGCTATATGTCATACTCCATGACAGTAATCTAGCAAACCTGTAAACAAACTCGGATAGAATTCAAGTCATGCAATCGAAACAGAGGTACTTGTAAAACAGTCAGCAAAAGAATCTAAAATAAAACAACTGGCATGCCGTTTGTTTTTTTATGTGGCCACTCACGACGCCTTATCAAAAACTTAAAGCATACCTCATCACCATGGTAGATACCGATATTGTCTGCTCCCATTGCAAAATCAAAGGCAGCCCACAGCTCATCAAGTTCTTTCTCCTGCTCTGATTTCTCTACTGGTTTTTCATCATCATCTCCAAAGGAAAATACCAATGGAAGCAATTCTTTGTGGCGGGATGCACCCCATCTTCCACAGTAGATGTGCCTTTAACCAATTCCTCTGGAAGCGATTTGTCATCGTTCCAAATGGTATCAGCTAATATCTTAAATAGGTCATTGGCTTTTGGTGCCTGAACTCGCTTTCTCTTCTTGGATGTACCTGCTTGACCTCCTCCTTTTTCAGTCTCTTCTCTTCCATCAACATCGTCTCTTCCATCAACATTGTCATTAACATCCATTCTGCTTCCATTGTCACCATCTCTCCTTTCTTTCTGATCCAATTTCACTCGATTTCCATCTCCGACACCATTGCTGACCCTCGTGTCCATCCTGCTACCACCATAACTCTTCTTACCAATCCTCTTCCCTTTCTGTCCATATAAGTCCATCACATTGTTGTCAGCATCCATATCATTCTCCCCGTCATCTGAAGGCAAATCTGAATCAGGTTCGGACTCCAGCTCATCCGCATCCAAACAATACGGGTTGCTCACTGTACCCATCTTCATCTTCCCATCTGTCACCAAATTAAACCGCGACCGAGTCCTCTGAGAAACCCCTACGCTCCCACTGCTCATTGCCCCCTCACTCTCAGTTTTCTCATTGCGGACGGAAACAAGAATTTCCAGTCCTAGCTTCTTCTTCTTAACAAATATCTCACCGTCCTCGCCTACTCTTCCCTCAACGCTTGTCGACTCAGACTTCTCAGCCATGGCGTTATCTGTTACTCTATAAGACTCACCCCTCTCCTCCTCCTCCTCCTCCACTTCCACCTCCTCCTTCACTTCATCCTCTGAATCATCTGAAAACTTCTCCATGAAATACTCAGCATAGGAAACACGATCTTGTTTCCCCACCTGCGTTCTCGTCCTTCTCGCAACGCAGAAAAAAGAAGACTTCACCGTCGGCTCTGCCTCACCTTCTTCAACCTCCTCTTCCTCCCATTGTCCACAGGAGTCCGCCAAGAATCCGATTTCTCCTTCAAGCTGCAATATTTGGACGCCTCATCGTCGTCGCCGGAATCCTCTTCCATGAACCTAACAGAGGACTCTAAGCTGCCCTTCGACCCGCATTCTTCCTCAATCTCCTCGGTCTCAAACCTAATCGAAGACTCGGAGCTTTCGTTGCCCTCCAACCTCGATGACCCCTTCCGAAGATCGACGGAGCCCTCGCTGCTTCTGTCATCGGATTCGGACACCACCACCGCCCTCCGATCCCACGACAGCAGAGTCTCCTCGCTGCTCTGCGGCCGCTCCTTCTC
Source organism: Agave tequilana (assembly GCA_038442645.1). Lineage (NCBI taxonomy): Eukaryota > Viridiplantae > Streptophyta > Magnoliopsida > Asparagales > Asparagaceae > Agave > Agave tequilana. The sequence goes on from JAVJIF010021571.1 coordinate 46,305, forward strand.
AAATCTCGGCCGTGATCTCCGGCTCCTCAACTCAATTCTCTCTTCTTCTTTCTTCCTCATCGTCGTCGTCATTGATGACGACGACGGGATTCTTCCACGGCGGAGGGACCACCACGGCGCGGCGAGGGCGGGAGCGGCAGTCGGACTCCGATCTCTCGATCAGGGACCGCCGGCTCCGAGTTCTCCCGGCGATGCTGGCCATCGAAGGCGATCGTCGATCGTGATCTAGGGTTTTCTTCGACGGGAGTTGGGGGGAGAGAGAGAGAGAGAGCCGAGAAGAGACGGGTTTAAGCTCTTGCCGAAACGAGAGAGAACAGGAGTTTACTGCATTAGGGAAGCAGAACCTTAATTGACCCGACGTGGTGAGGTGAGTTGGCGCCCCGCGGGTACCACCTGATCCGTCTACACCCGGATGCTCACCCTTTCAGTCACGCGGGACCCACTGTAATCGGGTGGCAGGTGGGGGCACGTGTGCCACGTCGGACGCGGAATTTCGGCGGAAACGAAAGGACGGCGGAGACGAAAGGACAGCAGGATAGAAAAGCCGACGAGGGAAAGGATACGCTGCAGGCAGTCCCTTGGGATTTGGATCCACTCCGGGGCTCTCCGCTTTTAATCTCATCCCTCCACTACATGTGAGTGGCTGAGATTAAAAGCAAAACATGACACAAGACTAATTTTTTTTTTTTTCCTTCTTCGTTTTAGAGTACATAATGGCTCTTCTCATGAAAATTTTCTCTCATTAATTTCTAAGAGCTCTTTTTTCGTTAGAACTCCATTAAATTGCAACCTAAGATTATTAATTCTTTTTTTCTTCTTGAAATTTATTTTAAAAACTTTATTTTTTTTTAATTTGATTTCTCTTACCATTAGAAATGTCCTAAATTGCAATCTACATAATATTATTTTCTCCCACTTCGTTTTTCTTCCTTGAGAAATTATTGAAGGAAAAAAAAAAATCTTTTAAAGGTAACTTTTTTTATTAATTATGATAAATCTCTTGTTAGAACTCTTCTAAATTTTACAAACTAACCATTATAGTTTTTTTCTCTACTTTTTTTTAGTTCACTGATAATTTATTAGAAAATCTCTTTTTGATGAGAAAATTTTTCTTATTAATTTTTTGAACAGTATTTTCTTCTTAGAACTCTCCTAAATTGTCATCTAAGTAATTAGTTCTTCTTTCTCCATTTTCTTTTTTCTTCATTAAAAAGTTACTAAAAAAATTAATGAGAAACTTTTTCTTATTAACTTTTAAAGCTTTTTTTATTGTTTGGTTGACTACCCTTTTTTCCTTCCAATTCTCTTATGAATGCAAGAAGTGAGAACTGAGTTCGATCAACTATCTTTTTACTTTCGAAACTCTTGAGGATGTCATAAGTGACAAAAACTGCATAGAATTTTTAAATAAAACAAACTCTTTTATTTTTTAGAGGAAAAATGATGTAGATTTCTGGTCAAGATGAAAGAGCCGAAAAGACAGATCCAAGAAGTCTAGTTCGAGTTGAAGAAGTAGAAGTTTTTTAGATATTTTTTATCTTTCTTTATTTAGTTTTTTTAGTTTTTTTATTTTAGTATTTTCTAGTTTCTAAATTTGAATTGTAACATTTTTTAAAATTTGGAGTTTGAGTTGGATTCATTTTTTAAAAGCCTATATAAAAGCCCTATATATCAACAATAATCATTGAAGCATTTTGAATAAAATTATTTGTGTGAGATATTTGATTTCTCTCATAATTGTTTTAGGATTAAATTACAAATCTTTCTAAACCTAAAACCAATATCCTTTTTCTCTCTCTCTCTCTCCCCTTTTCTTTCCCTCACCCGTCCGCCGCCACACCCTGCAACCATCTCTTCCTCTTCCTCTTCCTCCTCCTCCTCCTCCAAACAGCAAACACCCAACTCCCTCTCCTTCTTTCTTCTTCCCACAACCAGCAAACCCACCATCTTCTCCATCTCTCTTTTGTTCTCTGTCCACAAGTAGAGAGCCAACTAAAGCTCTCTCTCTCTCTCTCTCTCTCTCTCTCTCTTCCCCCCTCTATATCTCCTCCTCCTCCATCTATCGCCAAGCCCCACAACAACACGAGTCCCCAAAGGTAGATAGTTAAGCTGAAAGACAGACAATACCTCCCGCTTGTCATAGTCTGCAATTGGGTACAATGTGGGTGCATGTTGCTTTGAAAGTCTCAATAGTCATAACCAGTTATAATAAGTTCTGCTGCATGTAACTCAAAACTGCACAAGCAACGTTTGTAGATAATACACAACACATCCCAAGCCTGACAAGTGCATAAATGTGCCGATAAATTAACCGCTACTATTTTGTGGGAGAAGACTTCAAAGATGTCTCTGTAAGCTTACTTAACGGGGACAGTGGTTGATTTGGCAATATTTTCGTCAAGAGCTTTTTGCGCGACTGCGCAGAAAACATCATTCCATCTTTCGACCATATTTCTTCTGTTGTTCATCCGCTCCATTATCTGGATGCATATATATTCTACCATCTGAAGAACTGACAACCACTGGGATTCACGGATCAACCATTGAAAGACTCAACACAATTAGAAGTCTCATGTTCGTATCTATAGTGGACATATAAGATGTTGAGGTGGAACAAAACTGTCAAAAGTAGACATAATAGCTGCAAAGGTAGATAATGACAATTTAAAGTGGATAAATACAAGTATAAGTAGGCAGATATCTGATAGATGTGGCTCATAAGTATGAAAGCGGATAATTATGCATAAGAAGAATGACTACTTTATCTAATTTCAGGGAATATGTTGTTTGTCAAATCTATCAGGTGATAGTTTGCCACCTGGATATCCAAAGCCAGAGGTTTTTATCAAAACCTGTCAATGTGTACTTGTAACTGGCACCCTCCATCAACCTTAAGTTGAATATGGCTTCCTTCAGCTTGTGCTTGTAGTTATCCATAAGATAGATTTATACATCGGGACTGCAATGCGCCTGAAAAATATGCCTCCATTGCATCCTTTATACCCTTCTCTCTATCTGAAATCATTACAAGTTGATGTGGTGGTTGATAAGATTACTTCTGTCACACAAAACCCTCCGTAAATATTCTAGAAACTACATCTAGTTAGGCTGATCCTCGGTGCCATACACGCAAAAGGCAAGCATGAAAAGTCCACTGTCCCATCATATACTATTATCCCAAGTAGTGT
>JAVJIF010021572.1:0-17500 GCA_038442645.1 Agave tequilana
TTCATTTTCTCATGAAAATCTCCTCTCCTCTCAGTTACATAAATAAAATAAAATTTACATAAAATAAAACTAAAAAACTTAAGTTACAGACTACAGAATAGCCTAACCTATACTCTCTATTGAATCATTCTCTGTGGCGTCAGAATTTGCAGGTATTTATAGCAAAAACATAACAGGAGAGAGCATTTGAAGATAAGGGAGCAAACACTCCCCCATATCTCAAAAGATTGCGGTTTATCTGCGACAAAAACCACGGATCCGCGGCAAGAATATGGTCATCTGGCCACATCCTAGGAGCAGATCTCGCAGTTATCTTGTTTCATCCTTTTATCCAACTGGTTTCGTGATTTGGTTCCTGGGTTTGACGATATCACTGTTGAACCTCAGCTAACCGAAATGGATTCATAAAAATTTGAATTTAATTGATTTTCATTTGGTGTTATCTCTTTAATTTGCTCTGATCTTTAGTTGAACATTTGCCTTAATCCTTGATTTTGATTTGATCTGAATTTTAGTGGGCTTTTGGGCCCGTTTTCTCTCCTCTTTCATTTAGTAAAAGTCTGCACAATTTAAATGATAAAAATAATTAAATAGCAGAGTTTATTTAAGATAAAATATAGGAATGTGACAATGATATGCAATATCAGTGACCAATCAACATCATCACTCCCTTATTCCAGGACGTGGATTCCGTTAATAAATAATGTTCATCGTAAACATTATATTATTATCAACTCACTGATGTTATTGACTTATAAAATAATCTCACTTCTTAATGAATCAAAGTGACAAGTATAACATGTACATGTCCATTAAGCATTTTGGGATTAAGATTTTAAGCAGTCATAATAACCATAAGATGTTAATCTTCTAATGTAGTCAGTGTATTGAAAATTATCTCAACTTGGTCTTGTCCAATACACACAAAATATACTAATACAATAGCCCGTGACATCAAACAGTCTCCTATAATCAAGATAGACTAATCAAGAAAAATTGCATTATAATCCTACTGATGGTATGTCCAACTCCATCTAAGATTGTGGACTTAACTTATATTCTATAGAGATCTGATGATTTGATCATCCATATGTAAGTTGTACTCTACATGTTAGATCATCTACAGTATAAAACACAAGACATACATATATATAATACAATCATTTGCTCATACAGATTCTCATAAAATGAAAATGATATTATTTAAGTAATAAATCATATACTGAGTTATAATACAAAAAGGCTAAGACTTTTAATATATCTCCAACAGATGTGATTCCGCAGATGTCCTCTCCTCCATTGCAATTATTGCAGCGGTGCGCCCATGAAACGCCGCCTCCTCTGCCGAGTTGAAAACCCTTGATGATCTCTGTTGGTCACTTCGATGGTGCCCAATTTCAACCCCTTGTTGTCCCCTGCCGACGATGTAAAGCTGACGAGGCATCAAAGCATAGCTTTAAAGCTGGAACACCGGTGGTAATAAGCAAATAACCTTTATAGTTTTCATACAAATATGTACTGTCAATACTACGGAGTGGCCAACAATATGAGAAACCTTCAACGGACGGTCCAAAAGCCCCAAACCAAGACGAAATCGAACCAATCTATGTGCGTAACGATCAAATTAATGCACAATTATAAAATCCGGATTGCTTGTTCTGATTGCACCTAGACATTGGGTGAGGATTACATATGGCGATTCTCAATCTCCAATTATCTTCATCAATGCCTTGGTTCTAGCATTCCACACCTTATTGTATTTTCTATTGATATGATATGTATCTCCAATATAATCTATAATATACCTAGGAGTCGAATCAACCTTGGTCCTAACTATAAGCATTATCACATTGCACACAAAAGATATGATTGCTTTACGGTGATTGGTTCGAAGCGAAGGTTGGCTACATGTATGATCTCCTACAAAATATTTAACCTTGAAGTATCTGTCTGAACTCTTAGGAACAGAGGCATGTAATCTCCATGGGCACACATTTTCACCAACATTGTCTTTGTCTATAATGGAAGCATAAATTGTTGTGTAGCAAAATTTGTTGGTTTTCATAGGCATGAATGAACTCCTTGCTTAATGGCTTTGATTTACACCCCCATTTATATCCTCGTTAGCGGTATGTCCTATAAATCTATTGAATTCAGCAGTTATATTCTCCATATATATTGATTATACCCAACCATCATCCTTAAAGTCATCAGGATGCTAATCTTCGGGCTCTACATATTCATTACTGGCATCTGTTCGGTGTCATCTTCAACACTTTACGCTACAGCTCGCATGCTATTTTTTTCCACTACATTATCACCCTCATCCGAGTCATCATCAACATCAATATGTTTATTATGCATTGATGTTGAATGCATCAAGTATGGTCCAACATTAAAGGGACCATATTTTCCCTCAAGCTAATTGAGTACCTAAAGTTAAATAAGATTTGTAAATAACACACTAAAAGTTAAAATGTGATCCTTATGTATAAATGTCGAATTTAATTAGATATATTTTTATCTATTTGCACTTGGATGCTCTGATGGTGTAATATTCATGTCAAATGGAGTGAAATTTGTTGAGTCAACATGTAACGCTTGAACAGAGGAGAAATACATTGTGTTCGAATAAGATGCATGAAAGCATTATAATCCAAAGTTCATATATAAAGTAAACATATTGTTAAACATCTCCTCTCCTTGGGCCAAATTGTTAGGACTGTCCAAATATTAATATCATCTGAACACTTAGTAAAAAGAGAAATGTAAAACATAAGAATAAAAATCACTTGCATGTTAATTGAATCCGATGATCATTTGGATTAATTTTGGTGATTTGATGGACTTTCTCTATCAATTCATGTTTTGTGATTGATTTTCTTACTATCACGAGTTTTACTATTCCGTCAAGATAAATTGGCTTATTATGCCTATCTATTGTTAGTTTATCATTAAACCAATTAAAAAGAGAGACATTAGCATTAGAAATTTACCTAATTTAATGGATGGAAAGAAAAATAAACGCATTGCTCGAACTGCTTAAATTTAACAGAAAACAATAATATTAAAGTCATAGAAAATAACTTAAGCATCATAATGTCACTTAACTCAAAATAAGCACTGTAACCAAAGAAGATACACACCCAAAGAAGAGACACGAACGTTCATCCTTCCGTCTAAATCTACATAGATAGAATTATAATTATTTATTAATTATACAAAACACAAAAAATAATAAGTATACAAATTTCACAGTTAGCTTCAATTTTACCTTTAGATGGGAGGGAGAGAAGGACAATTTTGTAAGTTTTTACAGTATGTATAGCTTTCAGGTAACAAGCATAATTCAATTGTACTTAGGTTGCTGATTATGGTGAAATGGATGGGACTAAGACGAAATGATGATTTCTCAAAAATAAAAAAGGGAAGCAACAGAACCACAACTTCAATTCTTTAATCCGCAAAGCCCAAAAGTTGTAAGAAAATATACTACATTATAGAGAAGAAATTCAGAATTCTATTTTGACTAATTTGCATAAAAGCCCTAAATTTTTCGGTAACTACAAGGAGCAAGAAGGGGAGGGGGAATCATACCCTTCTCTGGGTCAACGAGGGGCTGCAGGTGACAGTCAAGCGCCGACAAAAGCTAGGACCGACTAGCGGGTCGAATAGCGGGCAATGAGCGATGAGGTTGATGCGCATGGGGCAGAACGACGAGGTCAATGCGCACGATGAGGTCAAGAAGTGAAGGGAGAGGGGGCCGAATTAGAGCACGAGACGAGGGGGTGTGTGAGAGAGGGGGAAGAAGACAGTAAAAAGAGACAGAGAAGGATAGTAAAAAAAAATTAAAAAGAGTAAACCTGCATGTGAGACCCAATGTAAAAAGTTAAGTCCAGGATTATCAACCCGAAAAAAAAAAAGTCAAGTCTCAGTTAAGAAATTCTCCGAGCCCTAGTGAAGAAATTGAGTCTCAGTGAAGAAATTTTGAGGTTAAGTGAACTTGGTTCAGGGTTGAAAACCCGAAACCAACATGCTGCCAAAGTTAGAGCTTCTAATGCTTTGAGTTTAATTCTTGCTCTGGGTTTCTCAACACTGGACCAAAAAGAAAAAGCTCAAAAAAAGGAGCTTGGTTCGGGTTTGGCAACTGATGATGTCCTATTGTATACATATTTTTATCTTTTATATCTATTTTTGCCACTTTAATGCTGCATTAGTAGTTTATTTTATATAACTTATGCATATTTAGAGTCAAAGAACAATTTTGAAGAAAATGCAGAAAAACAAGACTTGCAAAGGAAGAATTTTTAGTAGACTTAAATGGACCCAGAGAGTACAGAAGAGTCAGCACAAGCAGCAAAAAAAGTTAGAAAAATTCGAGAGGATAAATCAAAAGTTATACGGCGAATTCATCGTACAGACAGCGAATCCATCGTGGACCAATCAAAAGAGTTGAAGTGCTTGTGCCAGCTGTCTCTGAGTCAAATTTATTTCTATATTATATTTAAAAGTGAAAATGTCGTATTATACAGTGAATCAGCTGTCTTGCTTAGTCGTTTGCTGAAGTACTTTTTTCAAAATTCGTTAAGAACTTTGTGTTAATTTTTGGAATTATTATTTAGCCGACTAGGAGGCTGAAGCCTATTAAAGACCTGCATAATCTTATATTTGATATGTAATTTTAGAGATCTAAATTAGGATATTACTTCTTTAATAAAGCTTTAATTTTCTGTAACTTGTTGAGACTTGGAGGAGGAAATCAGAGGAAGAAGAAGAAGCTTCAATTAGGTTTTTTTTTTCTTTTTCTCTAGTTAATTTTCTTTAATGTTTTCTCTGTTAAAATTATATTTTCTTACTTTTTATTTATGAACTAATTACTCTTAGCTAGAGCTTACGCATAGGCTATCTATGAAAGATTGTTCATGAGTTATTTGTATATAATTGTTCTTATTTGAATTGTTGCTAAATTTTTATTCTTGTTTTAATGTCTAATAATTGATGGTCGTAATTATTTAAATGGTTAGGTTTGAGACTGAAAGGAAATAATTAAATAAAGCATCTAGGAATAAAAATCACCACTTACAGGCTGAGACTGACAGAAGAAGTATAGATAGTGTAATCTTTCATAGATGAACCATAAATCTTAATGTTGATGTGCATTAGTAAATACACTAGATCACACTGCTTCAAATAAAGAGCAGCAGTGTAAAGGAGTCCTGATTTTTGAACCAACCTGACCACCTGCCTAGCAAACAGGTAAGCCGCTATATACATCTCCTTAGTTAAGTGGCCAAGAGAATAACCTTATTTATTAGGTAACCTCTCATGACCCGGGAGTCTTCCAAAACTCTCTGCCATTGAATGGGTGATAGTTTGAGTAGTGACTGGAAGAGGGGGGACATAGACATAGTGAAATATGTTTATGCTTCCTATATGTGATCTCAATCCGGTACCAATCACTGGGTGTAAACAAATTCGAATTCGTCACACTTCGTGAAAGGTCCCATAGGACTGTACCACGGGGCTTCCGCCTTACCCCATTACGGGGTAGAGGGCTACGTGGATCTCCAACCAGCACTACACAAACTATACACCACCCAAACTCATCTAAAGTGACCCTCTCATGGGGGTCCCTAGGGGGGCACCGAGGGTAGTTTTGCCTTCGGACTATGTATCCAGTTCACCTAACCTGGTTTATATGCGGGTTAAGTACCCAAATCAACACTACAGAACCGGGGATCCTGTCCCACGACGATCCTATAGTACCAACCAGGGACTCGCCCTATTGACGGTCAGACCCCACACGCGATCTGAACTGGACCGGTACCACCGGTCCGCGCCAGGTACTTCACAATACCGTGATACCCATAGTTTATGATATTATGAACCATTGTGAGTAGATAGAGCCACCAAAGAGGTGCAAGGTAGTGAACAGTCCCTCTGGTAGAGACTTTAACCACTTAAACGGTGGATACAGTCGGGGGGGGGGGGGATGATCGGATCATTAACTGATAAGCCTATTACATATAAATATTCCATTTTTCAAGCGGAGGTCTTGGTTCGACCTTTTCCGAAATTCCTTGACAGAAGAGTAGCATCTTATGGAATCGAGTTCGAGTATGTTAGGCTAGACACATCTCCTAATGTGTAAGACAGGCTAAGAGGACTGACTCAACTTAAATAAGCTTGACTATCGCTATAGGCTTACCTTACAATGAGAGCCGGGACCGGGAGGAATGAACGGTTCCCTGGCGTAGCCTTCATTTTCTAATTTTTTTTTTTTATGGAAAAGTGGGCTTTGCCCTATCGCTTAAAGACCCCTACCGCTTTCTTTATTAATATAGAAAAGCTATTACATATAAAGCATAGTCCTGGCCATAGCCAATACAATAGAAGACACCAAAGCCCAACCCAAAAGAAAGGGGAAAAAATTCTCCGCCTTTGACCCTTTCGTAAGCATAGCTTCGTTTATCTTCTCCTGCCAGTCTTTTGGGGAGCATTCCCTTCATCAACACTTTTGTGCTACGCCCTTTGGTACCTTTTTTTGCTAGCTCGTCCACACATCGGTTCCCTTCCCTCCAACTATGGGAAACTCTTCAGTCTGTCAGTCTTCCGAGCTCTTTCGACGATGTGTTGCAAGTTTTTGATAACATTACCATGGCCAATCAAAGCTTTATGGTTAATCAATCTTTTCGCAGCTTGCAGCTTGAGAATCAGCAATATCGATCCAGAGCTTTGAGCAAGCCATATCTATCGCCTTCTTGATGCCCAGTTGGATAGCAGACAGCTCGCCATGATGTTATCTCCTTCGACCCCTCTGGATTCACCTGTCATAAATACCCGAATCATCCCTTATAATGAAGCCAATGCCAAGCTTATTGTCAATAAGCGAGCCGTCAATATTTAGCTTCTACCAATTTCTTTCTACAGGGCTTTTCCTAGTAGCAAGTTCAACTAGTTTTGTTCTTAACTTTCGACATTTCATCTCAAAAGCTAGAAGCAATACCGCCAGTGGAGGGAGTAGTAAGGGCAAAACCAAAGGAACCAGAGGCAGGGGTAGCATACATCAGAGTTTTAGAGAATAGGGGGCGAGAGCAGGGACAGTGGCAAAGACAAGAGCAGCTCCTAATGGAAACCCGAAAGCAGTAGCAAAGCCCGCAGCGGGAGTGGCAGGAAAGGCATAGTTGGGAATCTCGATTATTGAGCCTGCCTCCTTTCATTCTTTAGTCATTCCAGCAGAGACGGGACTAGACCTTTCTATTCCCACCCGACGCCATTCCTCAGGTTGGAAAAATCCCTTTTCGTACGGAGTCTCGACGCCTTTTCCAAGGGATTTCCCAAAAAGAAAGAAGAGAGAACATCTATCAAGACCGATTCTCCCGGTGTCTTTAGTCCCACTGCCAAATGCTATGGCCATTTTCAGGCCTTTTCAGGCCATTCCACAATAGCACTTCGGGGTCCCTGATTAGTCTACAATTATGCATTATTATATCGCATTTTCCCACCGATTTATGAATAAAATATCGGTCTAAACCGTGTTTTGGTCTCTCTTGCAGGTAAATCAAGAGTTCAAGGGCAAAGGAGTAATAAGAGCTTAATTAATTCTATTTTATGGTAATTAATCCCGGATTTCTTGGAGGCCAAGCAAGGGAACATCTAGAAGATACGTCAAACCTAGACCTTTGCTCACGCCAGACGAATATTCGGGCGAAATTTTCAGAAAAAGGATATACCAGGAAACTCTTAGAAGCCAGACACATCCCCGCACCAAAACCAGGGAGCTAACTCCCTGGTTTGGCCACGGATCCGCGGCAAAAGCCGCGGATCCGTGGCCCTATGGTGGGGCCACGTGTCGATTTTCGACGCGTGGCCCCGTCTCGTCTTCCAAAAGGCTCCTATGCCTATAAATACCCCTGCATAGGTCCAAAGCGCAAGCAGTTTTTGATTTTAGGAGAAGTTTTTGTGTTTTAGGGTAGTGTAGGTAGGTGTTCTTCTTCTTCTTCTTGTATTTTGTATTTTTATTTTGTTAGATCTTATAGTAGGGCTGAGAGATTCAGAGAGAGATAGAGAGGGATTGATGTAATAGATGGTGACAATCTATGTAAAGGTTCCTCCTTTCTTCTCCGATGTAATCTTCTCCATCTTCTACATGATGCTTTGCTAACTTTTCTTCTTCTCATGGCAATCTAACTACTAACCACTAACCATCTAACCACTTACTTGATAATCCACATGAATCTAATAGCCTCACAAGGCCTTGCTCTTGCAAGAGCCATTGATGGCTCATGATGATGGATTCTAACATTCTAACATTTCTAACACCTAACCCACTAACTTGTTAACTTGCAATGTCTTCTTTATTTCATGCTCACCTCTAACCGGTTTTGATGATTTAACAAGTAGCTTGCAACTTGTTAGTGGTATGGATGTGTTATTTGAATGTAGAAGACCAATCTTATGGACCATGCTCTGTATCGTCTCTTGAAGCCAAGGATTAGTGATGGCCAAGGATCCATGTGAGGCAACTATCACTAAGAGGTTAGCATGGTTTAGTGGGTCAATTAGTAGTTAGTAGCCATGAGTTTTCTTTTATCTTGCTTTAAAAACTATTTCCAAAATCTTTTATCATTTTTTCTATCGATGTTTTCACCATCCTCTTAGTTCACCGTTGTTTCATCTTCTTTTCTATTTATTTTCCAAACCACTTCTATTTTATTTTCACATCGACGTTCTCATCGCCTTCTCCACACCTACCACATTCTGGATTTTCTTTTCTTTTCTTTTCACTTTCTTTTTCATTCTTTAACAAAGAAGAACTGTTAACATAACACGTGAATAAAAACTGTTAATGCTTCTATCGCCTTTCGTCCCTGTGGATTCGACCCGTTGAGCCAATGCTATAACGGAAGTATCGAGGGAACATTAGCACATACGAGCTTTTCATTGATTTCATAATACACACATTTTGAGTGCTAGTTTCGCCCCGATCAGTCCCTCGGTGAATTTTCTTTAAGCATTGAGAGAATGCCCAGGAAAACGCCCTGGAGTGGAATAATAATGGGAAGACCCTTTTCTTAATGATGTAGGAAATATGGCTCTTAATCCCAACCTCTAAAAGGAGGATCCACTAGACGGAACCAACATATAAACAAATGAATCTCAAATCCTGGTATTCCACGTTCCGGGATGTATCATTGAGGAGAGTTGATTCATCTTACTATTGATGGCAATTACTAACGGGTGGCTGACTGATCAAGGAACAAGGGAAGATGCCATGTTATGAAGGAGATCTCTTCTATGATCGATGTCTGACCAGCAAAACTCATGCAAATTTACTTGGACCCTGCCTATGCTCTTTCCTGACCTGTCCTACTCTTATGGTTGAACTACGGATTTGGCTGAACTACCACCTGACACCAGTATTCTTAGCTTACCGGCTTTCTTATTTGAATGATATTTCCCTTCTGCTTGGCTATCAGACTATTTAACACCTTGTCTGTGTTGTTTACTCCCTGTCTTCTGACCTTAAGCTTAATAGCTCTCTCATTCGGCTTACAGCCTACCATGAGGTTCTCCTGGTTTCAAGCACCTACCTACGAAGGAAGAGGAGCTGAGAAGTATCGCCACTCATCCAGATGCACGCACCCGGCTGCTTACTAAAGCCAGCCAGGCGCTCCATGGCGCAGAAGAATCTGCTGACTCAGGGGACGAGACTCGTTCTCTATTCTCAGAGTACCATTCCACTTCTCTCCCGATGCACGCGTGGTTCACCAGCCTGATAGTATCTTGCCGAAGCAGTAATGAGGGCAGATGCTGACCAAGCGGGGAACGTCGCCCAGATGATAGAACAAATGATAGAGAATGACCGTCATCAAATCGAGGAACTTTCTCTACAACTTTAGAGTGTCCTTAGACAAGCGTAGTCCAATACTACAGTCTGACCCCCGCTTGTCACACCACAGTCTGACCCCAATAGAGCATCTTCCTCTATGGCTATACCTGAGCGACAAGAAAGAGGAGCTTCAGCAGCTGACCCATCACAAGGGGGACCGTTTATGTCACCAGAAGGCCTACAAAGAGCTATTGATGCCGCAGTTGCAGTCTCACTGAAGAAGATGATTCTTTCGGGAATTCCAATTCCTACGAGTTATAAGAAGCCATATTCAGCACATCATGATGAAATGGCCTTCCCACAAGGTGACCATCATCCTAAGTTCACCACCGTCTGTGCTCTTTCTTTTCTGCATGGAGTCAAATATGAATTTAAAAGATTGAAAACCTTTCATGGCCGATCCATAGGGCGATCTGTTATGGATTTTGGGCTCCGACAAAGACCCCTTCATCTCTCTATCTATATTTCTACTTTGTTTGACCTTCTTTCTTATATTCCTCATCTCCTCTCTCCCTGCAGTTTTGACATCGGTAAGAGATCCGATCATTGTACTTCCATTGAGATCGGATCCCTTTATGTCATTAATATCCTCATTGAGTGACCTAAATCCGTCGAACGACGGGAGAGGAGAGATAATCTTCGCAAAGATTATATGCGGAGTGATGCATTATCGGGAATCACGCACGGACTGATCATTCATCAGAAACACGTACAAACAAATAGTTCTTGCTCTTTTGGCATTTGGTGCGTCTACTCGTCGGCTACTTTATACCAAACAAGCACCTTCTGTATGGCTGAACTTTGCCTTATGTGGCGTCGGCGAAATAACATATTTCTATAAACCCGGATCCATTACTTGCTTCTAGAAGAAATACTGAGGTGGGGTTGGTTCCGCATTTTATGATGCCAGTACGTCACGCGAAAGGCCATTTAGCCCTTGTGCCAGAGGGACTTTGCCCTAAGCTAGGTCACATGTCCATTGCCCAACAGCAAGTTGATAAGGGGTTTAGGCAATGATAGCCTTCTAATTCAAGCCAGATTTCAATTGTTATGGCTGCCAATTCACGTGGAGGATCGGCCCGTCTCATCTTTCTAGTTCGACGCTCTGGACAACATCAAGCATCTATTCAGCTGAAAAAGTTGCTCCGACGATGTCTTTCAGTAGCTGAAGAGATGACCACTGCTTCAGCATAACTTCTTAGTACCCCTTAAACTCATGATGGAGTGAGTAAGAAAAGCAATTTTCTAACATGGTGCTGATATTCATTCTGTGGTCTACCCTTCCACTGTCCTTGAAGAACCCGAATCCAGATTCTGAGAAAGGTGAGTTGAGTCAGAAAGCCAATGTACGTGAGCCAATCCATCTGAGTCCGCCAAAGTTCATTTAGATGGAAAAGGTTAGCTTGACGTGATGCGATAGATCGGTTCTATTTACCCGAACCGTCGCTCTAATCTGTCCCTGAGCCAAGAGAAGGTTGTTCACTTGCACGTAGGAATACCAAAGAGAGAGGCGAGTAGGCATAGTTTGAAGAACGATCTTCATCAAACTATACTATATGCCGGACCTAGGAACTATACTTGTAAAGCTAAAAGCAAGCAAGTAATCTAGCAAGCATTTCAGAATCAAACTATATTGAATATCCCTGCTTCCCCAAAATCAGATTATCCCACTACGCCCTAGCTCACGGACGGCAACTGCACTGCTTTCTTGTTGCTGCTTCTCTTTTAGAAAGAGTGGGATTCTGTTCTACCCGAACCGACGCTCTGCTCTTCTTCTGCGGATGCTATTAAAAGTTAACTGGTACAGATTGATTCCTTCTCAGATCCATTCATTCAACCACTGCGCGCCTTCCTTTCACTTGCAGATACTTCTGTCGTGCGCGCCTTCCTTTCACTTGCAGATACTTCTGTCGCGAATAAGGACAGGCTAGAGTGCTACTTCCCGAGGGAAGGATGACTCTGCTAGGCTGGCTGGCTTGCTTGCTTGCTACTTCGACTAGAGTACATAAATAAGGCCACTCCAGCAAGGTTAATGGACCATATAGCTCCCTATTACATATAGCTTTCACAGTGCTTCTTTTTAGATCAAATAGGACATAAAAATTCACTCAGAAAAAAAGTTAGAGGACAATATTCGTAGGACAGTATTCGTGGACGAATGAGCGATTGGACCGCCTGCAGGACAGTTACTGGACAGATGCGACCCTTACCAGTTGACAGATGACAGACAAAAGAGCGAGAAGTCACTCTAATTAAAGGAAGGGAATTGCACAGGAATGCTAGACTCAACTGACCTCACTTCGCTCGCCTCGCATTTTGTTTACTCCACTTGAAGAGAGTCCCCCGCGTACTAGACTAGGATAATGGGAATGTTACCGATACTTGAAAGACTCATCTTCTGGCAAAAGCTGGACTTTCTCACTTCAATCGCATATTTACTTAAAAAACTAAATATATTGCCTGCGCCAGTTTGCGCCTGCCACTTGTACTGAACTAACTAAAGAAGCAAAAGATACTGAAAGTGATTTACTTCTTGCCGTCAGCTTCTATAAGAGTAAACATCTAATCTAATCCTCTTTCATTCAGAATTCACTCCATAGCTTTAAAAGAGAACCTTTTCTCTTTCGTTGTTATAGCCCCTCTCTGATCTCTTTAACAAAGCTCGTTACTAAATAAAGAAAGCCCGTAGATAGAAACGTCATAACAGGTGAACCTATCTCTGGATTCCTTGACTAACTGAGCTTGAAGCAAGTTTCTTACTCATCAGTACGGGGAGAATAGAGTGCTACTACAGGAGAGAGGGAAGTAATGTTGCGAATTCTAATCTGGGCTTAGATTTAATGATGCTCGATGGAGATTGTTAGATACCAAAGGATGCTTCGATTATTAGCAATATTTAGATAAAGTTTCTAATACAATTAATTAGAACAAGTCTAACATAGATATGCCAAAGACCTAAAACCCTAGTATCATTCTTATACAAGAAAAATACTTTTTTAATTAATTTCACTTACTTTCTAAATTTTTCAAATAATATTAAAATAATTAATAGTGGTAGTTAAATACAATCTCTGTGAGTTCGACACTCTATCTCATCACTTTATTACTTGAATCGATTGGTATACTTGCCAGTTTTAGCATCAATTTGTTGGCGTCATTGCTGGGGATTACTTATTTAATATCACAGATAATTAATCTAATCTTAATTTGACTTTTATTTTTTTGCATAAATTTATAGTGTCAATTTTCTATTTCAGATCAGAAAGAAGGCGGCAAGAGGTCAAAGAAAGACAGCGAATCTGTCGTCTATACAGCGGATCCGCCTTCCAGAAATTTCTTCTGAAGTCTGAACTTCAAGAGCTGATCCAGAATCTATATGCGATGTTCTAGGAGTTCTGACCTGATAGAACCTGATCCAGTGATTGAGAGAATCATCAGACGCTTGTTGACGGAGAAGAGAAAGCGAGAAGTGGAGATGGTAAACAACGAAGAACGCAAGGCACTGAGAGATTATGTTGTACAATCCACATTAGTGACTACATCCTGCATTACCAAGAATACTATTCAAGCCAACAACTTCGAGTTGAGGACTGGTGTTATACAATTGCTGCAAAACATGTGCCAATTTGGAGGAGGACTCGACGAAGATTCAAACGAGTACATTAAAAATTTCTTGAAGATCTGCAAGAGATAAAACACAATGAGGTCTCTTCTGATGCAATCAAGTTGATGCTCTTTCTTTTTCTATAAAGGAAAAGGTGAAGATTTGGTTCTATTCTCTACCTAACGAGACAATTACAACATGGGACGAGATGGCATCAGTACTTTTGGCTAAGTATCTTCCACCAGTCAAGGTAGCAAAGCTGTAGAGCGATATTATGACTTTCTCCTAACTAGATGATGAATCTATACATGACACATGGGAGAGGCACAAAGTGTTGCTCAACAAAGCATCAAACAATGGGCTACCCTCATGGTTGGAGATCCAGTTCTTCTATAACGGACTCCATCTGAGTACGAAGATGATAATAGACGCTACAGTGGGTAGAGCCTTGATGAGTAAGAATTTGAAGGAGACTCAACAGTTACTTAATGAAATGTCATCAAATCACTATTAATAACAATCATCAATAGGACCAGTAAAGAAAATCGTAGGAGTATATGAGCTAGACACACTATCAGTCATCCAAGCACAATTGCAGTAATAACAAAATAGTTGGGAGCAGCCACTGTAAGTTTTATCCAAACCACTCATTTTGTGATTTTTGTGGAGGGAGCATGAAAGCAATACTTGTCAATCTGGTAGTTTTGCTTTTGAGCAAACTGAGCAAGCAAATATATTAATAATTATCAAAGACAGAACAACCCCTTCTTCAACACATACAATCTAGGATGGAGAAACTACCCAAATCTGCAATGGAGGAACAATGTGAGACCAAACTTTCAGTCGCAGCAGCAACAATAGCAATAATAATGTCAACAACAATAATGAGAGAAAGGCAGCGATAACTCAATTGGAGAATAATACAACACAATTTCAGAAGACACCATAACATCCATACATGTTCTGGAAGTACAGATGGGCCAGATGGTTGCTTCATTAGCCAATAAGCCACATGGATCGTTGTCGAGCAATACTGAGAAGAATATGAAGAAGCAAGCAAACACAATCACATTGAGAAGTGGCAGGCAAGTGGAACAACTACAGTCACAGAACATTGATGCAGATAGCCTAGACAGGGCTATAGAAGATAACAGATAAAAACCAAGAAGTCTGATGACAGTGCAGTCCAACAGACAGCGGATCTGTCGTCTGAATGGCTAAACCATTCAGAAGATGAAGTAGCACCAAAATCAGAACATGTGAAGAAAGCACCAGTGAATCCATATGTTCCACATGTTTTATTCCCTCAGAGGCTTCGAAAACAAAATGCGGACAAATAGTTTTCTCAATTTGTCAATATGTTTAAGAAATTGCACATTAACATACTTTATGCAGATGCCTTAGCACAGATGCTAAAGTATGAGAAGTTCATCAAAGACATTTTGAGGAAAAAAAAGCTGCTGGAGCATAATAAGACAATGATGCTCAATGAGAAGTGTAGTGCAAGTCTGTTGAATAAGTTGCCTTCTAAGTTAAAAGATCTAGAGAGCTTTTTTATACCTTACCAAATAGAAAATTGTCAATTTGAAAAAACTTTATGTGATCATGGAGCAAGTGTTAACCTCATGTCTTTGTGTTTAGGAAGCTTAGACTGGGAGAAGTAACACCAACGACAGTGTCACTAC
Source organism: Agave tequilana (assembly GCA_038442645.1). Classification (NCBI taxonomy): domain Eukaryota; kingdom Viridiplantae; phylum Streptophyta; class Magnoliopsida; order Asparagales; family Asparagaceae; genus Agave; species Agave tequilana. The sequence goes on from JAVJIF010021572.1 coordinate 15,182, forward strand.
ATTTGGCAGACAGACTAGTCAAATATCCAAGAGGGGTGATCGAGGATGAACTAGCAAAAGTCGACAAACTCTACCTACCAGCAGATTTCATCATCCTTGACATGGAGGAAGACATGAAAGTACTTATTATTTTGGATTGACCTTTCTTAGCGACTGGTAATACATTGATTGACGTTCGAGAGGACAAACTTACTCTTCGTATGCAAGAAGATGAAGTTACTTTCAATATGTCCGAAGCAGTAAACTGTCCAATGAAGAAGAAAGAGTGCTTCTGTGTGGATAACGTGGAGGACCATATAATGAAGACAAGTGTCACAAAATAAAGCCTGATAGATGACTCTTTTCTAGAGGAATCCATATATGCACCATTGAAACTCCTGCAACACCATGGTATACTAATATAGTCAATTATTTGGCTTGAGGCATTATTCCTGCAGAACTCTCGTACCAAAAGAAGAAGAAATTCTTGTCCGACATAAAATACTACCAATGGAAAGACCCATTGTTGTACAAGCACTATGCTGACCAAATCATCAGAAGATGTGCAAACGAGATGGGGAGTATTCTTCATCATTATCACGACAGAGAGGTTGGTGGACACATCAGACCCATGAAAATGGCAGCAAAGGTACTTCAGTGTGGATTTTGTTGGCCTATATTATTTAAAGATGCACATTTTTTTATGAAATCATGCAATGCTTGCCAACGAAGTGAGAACATATCAAGAAAAAACGAGATGTCACTCTACAACATCCTCGAAGTAGAACTATTTGATGTTTGGGGAATAGATTCATGGGACCCTTTCCACCATCTTTTGCTAATCAGTACATCCTTGTCGAGGTGGATTACGTCTCAAAATAGGCGAAAGTTATACTATTACCAACAAATGATAGCAAAGCTGTAGTGAAATTTCTGAAGAGGAATATATTCTCAAGGTTTGGAACACCATGAGCAATCATAAGTGATGGAGGTAAGCATTTCTGTAACAGTCAGTTTGATTCTTTATTGAATAAATATGGGGTCAAACATCGTGTAGCCACTTTATACCATCCCCAAACAAGTGGGCAAGTCGAGGTATACAATAGAGAGTTGAAACAGATCTTACAGAAGACATTAAGCAACTCAAGGAAAGATTGGTCTATAAAACTGGATGATACATTATGGCATATAGGATAGCATTTAAAACACCTATAGGTATGTCCCCCCTACCATTTGGTTTATGGAAAAGTTTGTCATCTCCCAATAGAACTTGAGCATAAAGCACACTGGGTAACAAAATTCTCGAATTTTGACCTACAAAAAGCTGGCGAAAAAGGATTCTTCAACTCAATGAGAGGGATGAGTTGAGGAATTATGCATATGAGAATGCTCGAATTTACAAGAAAGAACCAAAGCATGGCACGACAGACATATTGCAAGACGAGAATTTATTGTAGGACAGCAAGTTCTGTTATACAACTCTCGCCTTCGTTTACTTCCAGGTAAATTACGTTCAAGATGGTCAGGACCGTATGCGGTAAAGCAAATGTTTCCACATAGAGCAGTGGAGATCACCAGTAAGGAGAATATATCTTTTAAAGTCAACGGTCAAAGATTGAAATCATATAATGGAGGAAATTTAACAAACATGAGGACTCCTTCAACCTCAACACCATTAAATGACAAGATTAGATATAATCTAGCTAATGACTATAACTTAAAGCGCTTCTTGAAAAGCAACCCAAGTTTTCTAACCTAGTTTTAGTTCTTTTTAGTTTAATTTTTATACTGTCCAACCTATACTGGCTGTTGTTTTTCAAATAGAGAAACAAATAAAGAACTAGAGAAATTACTCAAGCGATAAAGCCCAAAATAGAAAGCAACTAAGCTGAATGGAATGACGATTTTGCCGTCCATATAGCTAATCCGCCATTCATCAACAAGCAGATGAATTCCAATTTACACACATGAGTATATTAATTTTACCAGTTTTTAGAGATATCAACTTTTGAGTATTTAACTCCACGTGGCAAATAAAGGAATTAATGATTATAAAAAAGTTTTTGTTTTTTAAGTATATTTTTCAAAATTTATGGGGAATTAATTTTCTGAATTTTTGGTAAGCATGAGAACATGCTTCAGTTTAGGTATGAGGTAGTAAAATAAAATTCAAAAAATATTGATTTCAAATTTTAAATTTTGCACTAACTTTTTGAGTAAGAATTGAAGTTTCCTTTGTGCTAGAGCTTATTTTAGAAAATTTTACCTTTTTCAAAAAATGATTGATTTGGGTTTGAATTTGGATTGATAGATTGATTTTGAATTTGAATAGACATAAAA
>JAVJIF010021572.1:22500-80299 GCA_038442645.1 Agave tequilana
TAATCTAGGGGGTTTAACGGCTTGTTGCAGTGCTAAGTGCAATCGTGATTCCTACGAAAGTGAGTTAGGATGTTTGTTTTTATTTTTAGCATTTTTGTCTTTTTAGCTTAGATTTTGCTCGAGGATTAGCAAAAATTAGATATGGGGGTGTGATGAATGTCCTATTGTATACATATTTTATATCTTTTTATACCTATTTTTTTCACTTTAATGCTGCATTAGTAATTTATTTTATTAACTTATGCAGATTTAGAGTTAAGGAACATTTTGAAGAAAAGATCGAAAAAATGAAAGAAAGAAAAAAAAGAGTTGCAAAGGAAGAATTTTTAGTAGACTTAGATGGAGCCAGAGATCCTAAAAGAGTCAGCACAAGAAGCAAAGAAGGCCTGAAAAATTTCAGAGGACAAATTGAAAGTTATACGGTGAATCCGCCGTATAGACACCGAATCCGTCTTTGACCAATCAAAGGAGATGAAGCGCTTGCGCCAGCTGTTCTCTGAATCAAATTCGGTTTTATATTGTATTCAATAGCGAAAATGCTGTATTATACAGTGAATCCGCTGTCTTACTTAGTCGGTTGCTGACGTAATTTTTTCAAAATTCATCTAGGACTTTGTATTAGTTTTTGGAATAATTATTAGGCCGATTAGGGTTTCTGGGGTTTAAATAAAGACATGCATACTCTTGTATTTAATGTGTAATTTTGCAGATCCAAATTAGGAGATTACTTCTTTAATAAATCTTTGATTTTTCTTCAACTTGTGAGTCTTGGAGGGGGAAATCAGAGGAAAAAAAAGAAGCTTCAATTGGGTTTTTCCTTTCCTTTTCTCTAGTTAATTTTATTTAATATTTTTCTCGTTTAAAATCATATTTTCTTACTTTTTACTTATGAACTAATTACTCTTAGCTAGGGCTTAGGCAAGGATATTTATGGATGCTTGTCATGAGTTATTTGTATTTAGTTGTTCTCATTTGAATTATTACTAAATTTCTATTCTTATTTTATTGTCTAAAAATTGATGGCCATAATTATTTAGATCGTTAGGTTTGAGACCGAAAGGAGATAATCTAACAAAACATCTAGAGATAGAGATCACTAATTACAGGCTGCGACTGACAGGAGAAGTATATGTAATGTACTCTTTCATAGAGGAATCACAAATCTTAATACTGCTGTAGATTAGTAACTTCACTTGATCGGAGGATTGTGAATTCTAATATAGGGTTAGAGTTAATGATGTTTGACGGAGATTGTTAGATACCAAAGGATTCTTCGGTGATTAACAATATTTAGATAAAGTTTCTAATACAATTAATTAGAATAAGTCTAACATAAATATGCCAAAGACCTAAAGCCCTAATATTCTTCTCATATAAGAAAAACGCTCTTTTAATTAATTTCACTTATTTTTTAAATTTTCAAATAAGATTATAAATAATTAATATTGGTAGTTAAATATAATCCCTCTGGGTTCGACACTCTATCTCATCACTTTATTACTTGAAATGATTGATATACTTGTCAATTTTACTATCAGCAACCCCGGACCAAAATTGCAATCTATCAGTGCTCGGAGCCGTCACACTAGCGGGACGAAATGACCCAGCGTTTATGTGGCGTCGAGGTGGCCTGTCAGAGAACGATTTTTGAAAATAAATTTGAGAAAGCTCAGTTTTTGAAATTAAATTCGAAAAAAAATTTATTCAAAAAATTGCCAAAAAAAAGAAAAGAAGACTTGATGGTACCGGTTTTTTTCCTATAATTTACATAATTTACCCAGGAGAAAGAAAATGAAAAAAGACTTTGCCGATGCTAAACCTTAAAACAGAAAAGAAAAGATTTTATTAGGGTCAAAGTCTTCCATTAACGGAGTCATAAAGGAAGCAGCAGGAGGCCAGCAAACGGGCACTCGAACTCGAATCAAGGGGGTCCGGTGCTCCGCCCGCGCTCGTCGGCGGAAGCCATGATCTTCGTCGACGGGGTTCCCATCACCGCCCCCTCTCAATCTCAGGTACCCCCATTTCATCGCTCTCTCTCTCTCTCTAAAATTCTCACTATTTCTCTCTCTTAAGCTCATATCTCTCCTCCCTCTTCACTAGGGAAGAGAGATCCTTGCCTCTTTATTACAAAACCCGACCCTCATCTCCGCTTCGGATCGCCTCAAGGCCACGCCCGAGAGAAAGGTTTCAGGATCCGAACCTGTTAAGCTCGTGTACGTTTTCCAAAAAGAGTACGCGACAGTTGATCCCTCCCTCGTTCAGGTAACAGTTACAAGTGGTCGTGTTAAATTGCTCCTATTTTGGCTCCCAGTGCATGAAAGTTTGAATTTTGAGGAAATTTTCAGGTTGAAACCCAGTTTAATTTGTCTCAGTTTAGGTTTCAAGTTGTTTCAGCTATGCTAGAATTGGAGAATTGGTGATGGGATTACCCATTAGAGAGATTTTTCAATTGTTTTTCTCTGGCTACCATCTTTGCCAAAACCGTTATATGAATTGTAGTACCCTGTGCATATTTTCTAAATTAAACTCTTGAACATAGTTTTCAGCCAACCAATAACTATGCCTTGAGACTCTTGTCATATAAATAGTGGACATTGAACTTTTTCACAATGTTGTTTTGAACACTGATGTCTTGTTGGTGACCTGGAGAAGGAATGGTTACAGGGAGAAACTTGGAGAGAAGCTGCCAAATCAAAGATCTAAGAATTTATAGAACAAAGGAGGAATGTAAGAAGTCTATTATCTATGGAAAAGAATGAGAAATTGTTAACATTGATAGCTGAGATGCGCCTCAGCGTGATTGTTTCAAATGTTTACGGTTAACTAGTTGTAAGGAGGGAGTTGAATAAATATATAAGATAGCTTTATGGCTGAAGTGGATAAGTGCTTGCAGAGTTCCGTGTGACCATGCAGTTACCCTAGCAGATATGAAGAATTATAAAGCACCTACATGGGACTAGCTATGGTATATGCGCTGGAGTGCTGAGGAACATGTCAGAAATTGATGCAAATAAATGAGATAGTTGAGAAGGTTATGATAAAAGGTGGAATAGACATTGTCTAAATTCATCGAAAGTTACAGCATCCTTGGTGGAAGATGAGGGAAAAATCATTTAAGATGGTTGGACATGTGCAATGGAGAAAGATGGTTCTAAGGTTGAGAGGAACATTATAAAGGTTAACTGAGGTGGAGGTGGCGAAAGAGGGAGAGGGAGGGAGGGAGAGTGGCGCTACTAGAACAAATGATATACCAAACAATCATCAGTTTAAGGTAATAATAGTAAAAACCTAAGAAAGATGGAGAGTAGCGCAAGAGCGGGGAGAGTTTTATTTGGTTATGGCCAAGACTTGTACACTAAAACAAGCACTAGGTAGTATAAAAGTCTACTGAGGTGGAGAGTTGGATAGCGACTTATACAACACAACAAGCACTAGTTCAAGGTAATAGAAGTCTTCCAAGGTGGAGAGTTGGAGAGGAAGGGGGAATAACTTTTTGTCATGCCCAAGACTTTGTTAAGTTTTAGTGAAAGTTGAGACTTGGACAAATTATTTTGCAAAACAAGCAATAGTTCTAGGTAATAAAAGTAAAAGCTAGCTATGATTGAGAGTTTGGGAGGGAGGAGGAGAATTTTATTTGGTCATGCCTAAAATTTAGGTATTCGGGTTTAAAGTTTCAACGAAAGTTGATATATTTCGATCATGCTGGTCCAATTCTAGTAGGAACCTGTTGAAGCCCCCTAAAAATTTGGTTTCATAAGAAAACATAAGGTATGGCTGTAGTAACTTGTGCTCCATGGGTTTTTGGCCACACACAAACACAGAGAGGAGAGAGGTGGGAAAGGGAGGGAAATTAACTATTCTATCTTTTTTTAAGGCCTACGAGGAGAGAGCAGTGCATACAACATGGTTTCTATGCTAAATGAATTAAATTGGGTCCGCCTTAATGGAGAATTAAATATAATGACCATAAATGATTCAGTTGACCTATAATTATATAAGCCTTTACCAATTTAGGTTTCGGGTGGAGTTACACCAGTGGATCTAAAACTCGACCCAATTGACTTATAAGAAGACCTTTACATAAACTTGAATATTTCCTTTTACTTTTTCTTCTTTTGCTGATACCTTTTGCATGTGACTTCTAACTGAACAAGGTTTAATTATTTAGCTCTTAATTTCAACATAACCCCAAACAGTAAAAAACCACCACCACTCCCCCCCCCCCCCCCCCCGGTCATTATTACTGGTTTTCTTAATATTCTAAAATGGCAATCACAACAAAGGAGACTTGCATGGGAGAGAAGAAGATTGTAGCGAAGTTGAGGCTTGCACTGTTATACTGCTAATTTAAAGTTTGTGCTCTTATAAAAATGTACTAATTTTGTGTATAACTTGTGCCTTTAACTCCAATAATGTTGCTTTTGCTCATGCTTAAGGAATTTCTTTTATTTATAGTCTACTTCCTTAATGCTAAACATAGGCTTATTTAGTCTTCAAGTATAATAATTCTTTACTTTCATGAGCACTATAACATGCTGATTTAGACTTTAGAGTAGAAAACACTGCTTTTATAAATGAGGAAGAGAAAAAATTTACTTTCAATCTAACTCTTTATTATAACAAAGGACTGGAACTGATCTAAGTCTTTATTATAACAAGGGACCGAAGTCACAGTGGCAAAACTTGCCCTGGAGAATTGGGTGAAGCCCTTGTTGTGATGACAGTAGTCACTAGACTCACTACTCACTAATAGCTGTTCCATGTTGCTGTGGTCTACGATTAGGTCACAGATTCTAGAGACTACTATCTTTAATATGACCATTTTTTTTTACTTAATGTTGTTTCCTAATGGGTGCCGTGAGCTGGATTTTTGGTCTGTGGCGTAGATAATCTGCTGGGATATTTATGATGTTGACACTTCGCTCTATATTTTGTATTTATTTCCTGGATAGTGCTTGTATGTATGCACATCGTAATGTTGATGAGTTATTCTTATGGCTTGTCTTCTACGCATTTAGCTTGAGTACCGTTAATGTTAGAGTATTTATCAGCAAGATTTTCTGATTGACATCTGTCTCTAAATTTGACAATCTTTGCTTGTTTCTTGCCTTGGTAGTTTGTGGGCACAGATGAGGCAACAACATGTGTGGGCCTTGTGATAAGGAACCGGAAGACTGGAATGTAAGAATGGGTATATTGCTCAAGGTTAAACTGGTGAGTATGATGTTCGACTCTTCTAATGTCATCGCCTTCTATTCAATTGCAGGACCTCTATTAGCCATATGGATTTTGAAGGAATTGTCGATATGGGCCTAGCACAAATGTTATCTTCAATTATAAATCACGGAGAGAATGTGACTTTAGATGTATGCCCCCCTTCCTTTCTTCTGCTCTGTGAATAATGTTTTCTTCACTTTTAAGAATTTGGCTTGTTTCAGTGAGTCATCATTTAACACTTAGGAAGTATATGAATTGTAGGTTCATCTGATCGGCGGTTTTGATGATGCATCCTATGAAGTTTGAATCGAGATCTTATACTTTTTTTCTTAGCTTAAAATTCCGTTCATGTTTATTATGTGACTAGAAATAAATTTCACTATTGCATTATTCTGACTGCAGAATATCAACGGAACTAGTGGATCAGTAAGGAATAAGAAACTGGATGGTTTTTCGTTGCCTTTATGTTCCAAAATTATTGAAGCTTTGCAAAATAGGAATGAAAATTTTCATCTTCAAACACTCTGTGTGCTCGGGCTTAACACCAAAAAAGATTCAAGTGGAAATCCATTACCCATCATCAGTGGCTTTTTGGTAAGTTGATACATGTCTCTGCATTCTCTCGCATTTAGGAAATTCTTTATGAACTTTGAGATCTTAGGGGCTTGTTTTCTTATTCTTGTCAACCAAAGAGTTCACCACCATGCTAATCCGAAGTGCTAGCTTTACTGCCCACCCACCCCCACCCCCACCCCCAACTCCAATCTTTTTCAGATTGAGAAACATCCTGCCCTTTGTACATTCTGTTTTCTCATTGTCTTTCTTGAGGTTCAGTGGATTTCAAGGATTGTTCACTCTTGGATCTTAGTTAGCAGCAACGCCCATTTTACCTAATTATCTTGGATGATGTCCGTGCCGCCTTAATTTGAATCCGGTTATTCTTCTAGTGGGCTTCAATTCATCTCTTGCTTTTAAGGAATATATCTTGCTTAGGTTGCTTAATTCGAATCCGGCTGTTCTTGCTGGTGGGCTTCAATTCCTCTCTTGCTTTTAAGGAATATATATTGCTTAGGTTTCTTACAAAGCTAATCATACGTTACATTTTATGCCTGTTTGGACTATCTTCTTGTGCAATAGGGATAAACTATATGTGGAGTACTTTTTGCTTGAACCTTCCAGGAAAGTCCCCAGTTCATTTAGCTACAAAAAAATATATGAAAATTCCTCTTAGACTTTATCATCATATGACAACCAAACCTTTTCTATTGCATCAATTTTAAATATCTAAAGAACAATAATACCATATGGCTTGCTGGTGAAAAGGATAGCTATTACTTTCTTGGTGTGCTGTGGGGTATTCTTGGTGTTGGAGGAGCCACAGCCATGGTGGACACATATCAGATATTTGCATATTTGATAATTCAATACTTGGTGACTGTTGGATAATCCTTTTGGCGTATCCTAAAATTTCTGATGTGTCTCGGATATGTAACTGAACCCATTTAGATGTTTATAGACTAAGTCAAGTTGATATTTAAAGTGATGGTGTCTGTTATCCAATTTATTTGCGGATGCTTTAAGTTATTTGTCTCCTTTGTAGATGATAAAGGACTTTTACAATGAATTATAGATTACTATACTACCTAAGGTTTTGCATATTTATAGTTTGCTACTCTTCAATCATTAGGTTATATTGTAGAATATGAATATGTAACTTAATAGGAGATAGACTTGGCTCCTTCAGGAAGTTTTTAGATGCAAATTCTACCCATTCAAATTTGATATCTGGAAACCAAATTGAGGCTGCACTCCGTTTAAGTTGATCTACATCATTTAGAGTGTCTAAAAACCAAATTAAAGTATTTCATGTTTTCCCCCTTATACATCAAGTGAATACAAAATGGACAGTGTAAGTAGTGATTTTTTTTGGTTTAATGATCTAGAATGTTTGAGACATAATAAAAAGGTGTGTAAGGGTTTTTAAATGTTTATTTTGACATGATTAAATGGTTGGATCAAGAATTTGTATACCCAAAATCAGAGATCAAAGTAACATGCTAGTTTGGATTGTCCATTTTGTGCTTATGGATGCGTGGTCATAAAAGTTCAAAGGTAATTGAATTTTTTATTTTTATCTTCTTAAAATGATATAAATCAACTTTAACTTTAACGTAGTGGATCTTTGATTCTACTTGACATTGAATTGAAAGGAAAGGATCCTGATCTAAATCTTTTCGGAAAAAGCCAAGTCTGTCTCAACTTAATAGTGCGCCACTTTTTTTTATAGATTCTTATATTATATTTGTTTTGTTTTCTCTTCTCACCAATTAGCATCCATATTTGTTTGAAAAATAAGTATAAGAATAATATCATTTATTTACATATATTTCCCCAGTGAGTGTCCCTGTCGTGTTGTATGCTAGCTTGTCAAGATGTTGTATGCTAGTTTGTCAAGAATGTTGCATCCCCATGCCCATGTGATATTATATAGAACAGTTGGTCATATCTATGCAACTTAGGGCATTGAACCTCTTAAAACTACTCTTAGAAAGATTATATGCTTTCCAGTAAAATTATCTTGTTGTTGCCAGTAGAGTTAACACCTTCAGATTCTAATTAGAATTCCATTCTTCTTGGAGCAAGTAGTGTTGTATGTTTAAGGATTTCGTCTGACAGCTCATCTACTAACTGGAGGGCATAAGCATCAATTTCTTTGTAGATGGCTGAGAGCATAACTTGCAATGAACCAGAATATGCACAAAAATCATCAGGTTATTTACTTGACAACAGTTGGTACTTGACGCATGAACTGTTGGAACAAGGTTGGTGGTTGGAACTGAGAATAATTAATAGTGGATTTTTCTATAAATTTACTGCTCTGGAAGCTCAATTTTTTTTTTTTAATGTTTATGTGATAGTCTGAGTCTTGGTATGATGGAGTAAATTAAATTTGTGACTTGCGGGTAGAAGTAGGGATATGAAAATTTTTCTTGACAACTTGACAAGCTATTTTTCTGACCATGAGTGAAGAAAGTTGATCCATGTGACCGATCCGGCGTAATTTTCTTTTGGTTCATGTAGCCTACCCCAAATACTTGGGACAAATGGCTTAGCTGCTACTGCTGCTGCTGCTGCTGTTGTTGTTATAAGGTTTCAAACTGAATTCTGTACTCTTGTTTCCCGAGGTCAAATTTTGTTTAAGTTTGATTGGCCACATATTAAAACTCACAATTTTGAATTTCTCCTGGGACTAGAATCATCTGTGTTGTCTGTGTACATGTGTTCTCTATGGTTGAGTTCTTAAGAGGGCCGTGGATCTGGCTCCTTGTAGTTTACTGAATCTTTGGATCCTCCATTGCAGAGTTTCTTGTCAAAGTTGCGTGCACATGGATATTCATATGGGAAGTAACATATTCAACGACATTTTAAGGAACTCAAGTAGATAACGTAGGAGTCCACCTTTTTTTGAGAGTTACGAATTGGTATCTAACATACAAGCAAATTGTTCTCCTACTCTTGCAACCGTAACCATGACCATCAAGCCTCATCTCATTGTCTGTCTTCACAAATGTTCATTTCTGCAATGATTTACTTTTAAGGAATTCATCCATTTCCACTGCAGTATTTTCTTAAACCCTTTAGCAATTCCAATAATGTTATCTTAGGTCCACTTCAGGTCCAATTCTCTTGTTGTCTTAAAGAAATATTCTAAGGTAATATTTATATGGAAAATCTTAGATTCAATGACATGAGACCTAATTCTCACAAAAAAAATTGCCCTTTTTTCCTTGTATAGTTTGTTTTAGACAGTTTCATAGTTTCACATGTCCTATCCAAAATTTCTTCTTCAAAGGAGCAATGTCCCTATTTGAGAAAGAAGAGACAATTCCGATATGGTAATCATATTCTTTTAATTTCAACTGTCCCTGTCAACATCTAAATGTCTTCGTTACTGATTTCTAGGTAGATACTTTATCTGGATTAACTGTGCCTGCCAGCTTTGATAGAACATCAAGATGTCCGGATGAAATTGTCAGGAGGGTTCGGCTGACTGTAGCTTTTGAAGATCCTAGGTGGAAAGGGAAGTTATTGGAGACATATGATACCCGTGATGATAGATTTCAGATTGCACCTTGCTCATGGTAAATGGTTCTACTCCACCTCCAGTTTGGAATTATATATCTGAAGAAACTTCGAGTTACATGTTTATTATGAATACGCAGATAGATATTTTATCAAAATGCAAATTGATATGCACACATCATTGACTGTTGATGCAATGGCATTATATGCTTTGCTCGCTCAAAATGGTTGTTCAGCATGCAGTTTGAGATCTAACCATCATGTATATTTAGCCTGTTGACCAATCTGTTATTTACATTCCTCTGACCTGCTTCCTGAAATTTCTGGCGATCTCTTTGTTACTCACTACAAGTGATCTACTTTATTTGGAAAGAAAATTCACAATATCTCATTTCAAAAGTAAACCGCAATATCATAGTTCCAATGAATCTACATTGTTTCAAAGTCATGCATGCTTATTTGACATGGTGTATGTTCCAAGTTTTTGAGTAAATGGCATCTGATCCAAGTTGTACAAATCATGTTACAATCAAGTATTTATTCATGGATACTTGTAAAGGAAGAAGGCTCAAATAGGTGAAGTTCATGCTTTCAGCATGTCATAACTGTTTTACTTCTGTTCACAGTTCACTTTGGGATTTTTGACATCAGTGTTTTTTTTTTCCTCTGCTGCTTCAGGATGCCTGATTGGGCTCGATATGCTTTTTCTCTACTAGGACTTCCAAACTCTGAAATCCTCTTGAGATGTTCAACATCACCTGCTGCAGAGTCTCCCGACTTTGTTGAAAATGAAAGAAGGTATAACCATATGGTGTTGTTTTTGGTATTTGATATATCACGTATTTTATGCTGCTGTAACCTTTACAGGAGACTTTTGATTTTGATGTTGATGTATCTTTGACAACAGAGCGGTATTGCACATCGAGTGATATGCGGGATGAAGGCATCTAAAAGGATGGTTAATTTTGACATGACTGCTAAGAACACTCAACAGGAGTAGAAAATGGTGGATAAACTAACAAATAACTATGAAACATGGATAAACATTTTAATATAAAAATAAACCATTAAACTAATTATCTATTTTCAATGTAAATCGACCCACAAATTCTCCTCCTCATCTAATCCTTTTACCATCAATATGGAATCGACTATGGGGCAAGACTCCACAAAGGATTTGATCAAATTTTATAAGTGGCTATCAACTTGATGTCGGCCCTCGCATAATTAGCGCCAACTTCTAGGCCGAGGAAACTATGGACAAGACAAGGGCTTGTCATAATCTTAAAAGTTCAATTAGTATCCACTAAATTCTTTTAGACTCGAGAAAACGTCCAGAAGGGGGGAAAGATGATAAATTTGCTGTAGAGAAGTCCATTCAACTCATAGGCACACATAAATTGACCCACAAATCCTATAATATTTTTTTTTATCCGACTAGAAACAAGATCTAATGGTTGGCATCAGAGGGGCAATGCAATTACCATGTCTATTTGTTTATAAGTTCTCCTGCAAGATAATTGTGAACCATAACTAAATACATATAATTCTGGCAGATTATTTTTTATAATACATTAAACAAATGAATCTAGGGTATCTCACAAAAGACTACCTCCACCTGCTGCAAAATTTCACCTAACCATCCCATACTGAATCTGACAACAGTTTGCTACCACCAACTTCAGGTGGGTTTTCACTTCAGTCGGCTCAAATTCTATGGGTTTAGTGTGAAAAGAAAGAACTTTGCACTATTTTGGATCTTGAAAGTCATCACATGGGAGTCATGTGATATGTTCCTAGAGTTTATGATGTGGGACAGAGGGAGATTTAGGGTTTGTAGTGGGGATTTTGTGGAATTGGGAAAGAACAAGAGAAGAAAATAAAGATGCGATCGCGGATCGCAACTCTGATCTTGGCTTCACTGCCTATGATTCAATCCAAGGGATCCGAACCAATACCAAAGCGAATAGCTTCATTTTTTAATCAAAATCATTCAATAATTTTCAAAGATCATTACATGGCTATATATAGCCTACAACGAGTGTTTTAAATATCGGATATCGACGATATACCGGTCGGCAAAATTATGTACCGGATACCGGGTGATATATCGCGATATGTTACTAAATACCGGTTGATATATCAATAGTAAATACATATAAGATATTATTAAAAGAAATGAGTTATTATCTAAGTATCATTGAAATACCATAATGAATATAGAATAAAATAAAACAATCTCTCAAGTAAAAAATAATATTATTATCCAAATAAGTAACTATAAGGGTCGATATATCAGATATTTCATCTCGGATATCGGCCGATATATCGGCCACGTGGCGATATATCGACAATATCTGTCCAAAAATGATATCCGGTAAATTTTGCACTTATCGTATCGTTTTGGATAAAATACCGGTATCTCGGCCGATATACCGGTATATCGGTCGATATTTAAAGCAAGCAATTATTGATAACATTAAATCTTACAAAAATCTCACCAAATTTAATCACATCTAAATTCAAATAACTCATAAATCTTAACTAAATCTATCCAAATTTATCAAAATCTAATTTAAATAAAAATCTCAAATTTACTAAATCTAAATCGTTTGTTTCCCACATCATTCTTCTTGGCTTGAAAACATTCATTCCCGATGAATGTAGTTGTAGGTAGAAGGTAAGCACAACCGGGTTGAACCACATCACGAATCCTCAATCAAGCCAAGGTGGTGGTTGGGGAGCCAATATCGATGCTCATGGCTGAACCAAAGTGGTGGAGGTGGAATTGATTTTCATAACCAACAAGCTGTGCTCGATGGTACCTCGAACAAGGCATAGGCTGCATGTCGAGACAAATAACTCTTGATGAAAACTGGATCGATTATACTTTACATCATAAGAAATCTGAACTCCTGTGAACTTGTCGCCTCTAGAAGGATATGTAAAGGATCGTATACATCAAGCAATTTCAGGGGTAAGCAAACCTTCACAGCTGGCATAGATGATACTAACTCCGTGGCAAGCTTCGCCTGAAGGTTTGCTGAAATCTCTACAAGTAGCTCTTCTATCTCTGGCTCTGGCTTGGGCCTATCAGCAATTGTTGGCTCTGATTCTGGCTCAGCTGCTGATTTTGGCTCATTATAGTGGTTATTTTCTGACCCGCCCGAGATCGTGACACGTGTCAATCAGCCTCGCGTGGATGTGCGACGTGTGGTTACTTGCAGAAATGTTAATTTGGAACCATTGTGTAATTTGGATTGCGAATGGGTCGGGTGATTAACATAAGAGTCAGTTCCGATTGCAGAGATCTCTATGCTTAAGCCCAATCTTAATTCAAATAAGGTTGCAACCTCTCGGGGGTAGTTCATTCTTATCTGCAGATGAGCACGAACTACAAGATAGAGATGGACTCTCTACTACATCAATTCAAATTGGGGCGTGCGGCTCAATTCTTAGCAAGATAAGGTAGATATTCAAACTGAGTAGGATTCCTTAATCTTAAGTATTTGACATGACTTGTATAAATAAAGGATTCCTTCCAACGGAAAAGAGGAGTTCACCCGAATCCAGAGAACACTTTTGTAATCGCCATTGACATAGTGAAATTTCTCTCTTTGTGATTTTTTTATTTCGGGTTTTTCACGTATTTTCATTGTGTTTCTTATTGATTTTTATTTGATTTGGCTATATTCACTTCCTTATTTTCGTGTGTGGATTAATTCCCTAGGAATTACCCGCTGCACTCATCAACAACTGTTGATTCTTTGTAATCTTCCTCAGATGAATACAGAAGGTGTGGAGCATAAAAAGCACGAAGAAGATCTTTTAAAACAAACCAACATCGATAGTCGATATAGCTGTCTTTTCTCCAACAAGCTTCATTTGAGCATAGAGACACTTCTGTTCAGATGTTAAAATAAAATAACTGAAGAAATCTTTCAGATTGTTCTCACTTTTCATACCCATACTAATCATCAGAACTCCAAAAATATGAGAGAACTGCATACATATCCCTTTTCACTTTCTTGTCATCAACTTCAGTATTTATATATTTTTCACAAAAATAAAATTTCATGAATAAACTTTCAGAACAAAAGTTCAGAAATTACCCAAGAATCTCAATGGTAAACGGGGTCTGAAACGCTGATTTCCTGCTGCGAGAATGGTATCAGCACCAAACAAAAGCTTGTGGAGGTCAGAACTGGTATCCAACTGCTGTGAAATTTTTTCAATAGCTTAGGGACTCAGCCATGCATCCAACGCTCCAGACGGAACTCGAATTGGACTCCGAACGAGCCTGAAACGGACTCCGGACTGTGACTGCGCTTTGCAGTGAACACTGAACAGTAACCTTCTATTTGGAAGTGGATTTTGTGGAAGGAAAAAGCAGGAAATTTGGTTCTGATACCAAATTGACATGGGACGGAGGGGGATTTAGGGTTTTTGGTGTGATTTTGGTAGAATTGGGGAAGAACGAGAGAAGAAAGGAAAAATATGATCTCGGATCGCAACACGGATCTTGATTTCAACGCTTATGATTCAATTCATGGGATTAAAATCAATACCCAAAGCAAATAGCTTCATTTTTTTATTAAAATTATTTATTAATTTTTAAAATTTACTACATGGCTATATATAGCCTACAACGTGCGCTATTCGTGTAATTATTGATAACATCAAATCTTACAAAATCTAACCAAATATAAACACGTCTAAATTCAAATAACTCCTTAATCTCAATTAAATCTATCCAAATCTAATTTAAATAAAAATCTCAAATCTACTAATCTAAACAATTTGTTTCCCCCCATGAGTTTGGCTGTCAAAAATTTCATGCAATGGGTTTTTATAAAGTTGGAGGTAAACAATTGTGTTTAAATTGGGCAAGTTACCCACAATTTGGCAAAAGTTGGATGTAGGTTTCTATATTTAACACGACCATCCTCTTTATCTGCATGTCGAGCTAGTGTTGAAATGTCCAACTTATGCTTCAAAGTGTTTCTTTCAATAAATAACTTGGAAGATAGCGTAAGGTTTGTTCTTTAAACATGCCTTGCTCAAAGCCTAGCTATAAAATAGGCCTTGGTTATTTGATGGTTTGGTGGTTTTTCTGCTTGTCATGTTCAATGTAGTGGATAAAACTCCGGTACGATTTGATGGTTTAGTTATTTGCCCCCCGAACGAATCTGTCAGAGCACACAGAGAAAGGTTAGGAGCATCGGTACGATTCCGGCCTAAAATTCTCGGGCGTGAGAATTGAAAGTACACCTAGAGGAGGTGAATAGGTGTACGGTTAATCTATGAACAAAAATGCGAAAATTAAAAACTAATTGCAACACACTTAGTGTAACCAACGAGTGTAGCCGAATTCCCGGTGAAGGACTCTGGACTAACTCCTCTTGATTCCTCTGAATAAGAGTTGAGGTGCTATATGAGGCTCTCGTGGTTAAACACAAGTGAGGCACACAAACAAACACAACCAAGCATATAAGTATGAATGAGCAATATGAATGATGCATGGCACAATATAAGAGAGAGAGTTTGAGAAAGTGGATCAATCGCAAACACACGGATATGTTTCGAGGTTCGAGCACACAGCTCTACGTCCCCGCCTTCACATAGAAGGATTTCCACTAACTCGTCCACACAGGACTTCCCACATAGGGAACCTCCACTGAGGATTTGGGGCAATTACAATTGGGAGTACACAACTCCTCTCTCCAACAAATACAACCTCTCACTAGAGGCAAGGCACAACCAACACAAAATCCACCTCACACAAGAGGGGTAGGCACTTAACCAACACAAATCAATCACCTCACACTTGAGGGATTCCAACACAATCTCTACCTCTCACTAGAGGGAGCTAAACACAATCTCCACCACTCACTAGAGGGAGCCAAATACCACTTCCACTATCACCTCACACTTGAGGGATATCAACTCAATCACCTCTCACTAGAGGGATATCACAAAGATGGAAGTTTACAACTTGGTGGTCTCTTTCAACCACAAACCAAATCTTCTCACTAAAACAAAGATCCTATAGATATGATAGAATGATAAGCTCAAGTGTGAGAAAATGAAGTGTTTGGAATAAAGAAAAATGCTTGGGAAAAACTCCAAATAGATATAGAATTTTTAGACCAAAACTAATTCCCAAAAGACTATATTTTCTTTGAATTTTCAACACCTTAAAAACAATAAAGGATAGGAACTTTGAACCCAAAAACTTTTGCTGAAAATACTCTTTAGGAATGTAAATTTTTCTCTCTTAAAAACTTAGTGAAAATTGGCCAAAGATTGGGGTTTAAATAGGCCCAATTAAAATCTGCCCGTTGGCAGCTGACAAGGGTAAATTTGCCCTTCCGGTCGACCGGCCAACGGTCAAAAAAGTGACCGTGAGTCCTCTGGTCGACCGCCCGGTCGACCGTGCCCAGAACCAGAGAGCAACGGCTCTCTGGCCGGTCGACCGCCCGGTCAACCGGGTCAACCCGAGAGTGGGCTGATTTCAGTCGGTCGACCAGCCAAACACACTGGCCTTTGTGCACGTCTCGTGCACATCGGTCGACCGGTCCGGATGACCGACTACTGGTTCGGTCGACCGTCCCGGTTGACGGTCAGAGCCTGGCAGGCAATTTTTTAGGATTTTAAACTTGGGTTTTTATTATCTAATTAAATCCCATAAAATCTCTAAAAATTCACAAAAATAAGTTCTTGTTATATCTTTAAAATACAAACATGTTTGAGTAAAAATCAAATCATGTTACAAACATTTTAAACCATTTTTGTGACTTAGAAAATTTGCCTTAAACCAAATTCTATATTTTCCAAAACTAGGATTTTTGAAATGGAAATCCGATTTTTTCAAAACACATGTAAATACAAAAATATGATATTTAAACAACTTGAAGCATATTGTATATGGATAGAATTCAATATGCATGAAACAGATATATATCAATGTTTTTAACTCAAAAACCAAGATAGGTTAAACCAAAAACCGAAAACCAAAACATGAAACGTGTGTGTTGTGAACTTGAGCATATCACACTATCTAATATTTAACAATGGATCTAAACTAACTATTCTAAAACAAACCGAGGTCTTCTTGTAGAGCGCCGTCTCCAAGTCGACTCGATCCAAACGTGATCCACCGAGCTTGACTCCAAATGAGTGCTAGATATGAACTTGACGCTCGAGCTCTTGAATCACCATGTGAAAGCTCCAAAACACCTTTGTTGAAGCTAATCACCTACTAATATCTTGGTTAAATATCTGAAACTAAATATCACAAGATTATTAGTAAACTATAACTACATGAGTTAATTATCATCAAAACTAGAGTGGAAGGCCTCTGGGCCAACAAGAATCAGTAGTTGATAAGGAGGGAGGACCGACAGAGGGACAGCGCGGTGTAGTAGTGGTGGACTAGCAGAGAAAACTGCTAACGTAGTGTGGTATGTGCTCTGAAGATTAAGAAAGCGACTTGTGTATTTATACCCGATATTGGCGGTGGAGAGGATGTGGATAGATACAGATCTTCAATTGTTCGGTTTGAACATGCAAATCCTCGTAATCGTTGAGATTGCATCTGAGTTGTTAGGATTGGTGTGCTGGAGGTTTACGAATTGTTATCTCAACTGTTTTGCTTTGCTGTAAGGTGGCTCTGGACGAAGAAGAAGATAGAGTCGCATAACAGTTTTCACGATTCGAAGAAGTTCGCCTCGATCTGCCCATGGTGACGAATAAAATCACCGCGTGATAGGGCATTCGGTCTGGAGTTTAGTCGGCTCTAGGTGGTTGTACGAGTTCGGACTCCAGAGTGAGAGATAGTATGGATTCAGTGATGTGATTGAGGGCTGCCATCGGATTTAGCCGTGGTTGCGATTCCGGAATGGGGATCTTGAGAGCTTCCTCATGTTCTTGCCGCTGGACATGTGTCGTGATTCTAACAGGAGTCAAATTTTGACCACTACATTCAACCACTAGTCCGCACGCGTGCGCGCGCACAAGACAAAAACGTCTCTCATCAAAGATCCAATTGGGCTGTCAAATATTCCCCAAAACTGGGCAGAGTTAATACCCCACTTGAGCAATGTTATGTTCACTCGTTAATTCTGACGGAGATGGGATCCCCCCCCCCCCCCCCCGCCCCCCTCCCTCCCCACAACTTGATCCTTGTCAATGCTGCTAACCTCTAGTTTAGTGACTCGTGGATTCTTTAAAATTCAACGCCTAAGACTCATGGATCAACCAAAGTCTGCCGTGTTATTTTCTGGAAATACAAGTATAGATATGAAGCTAGGATGACAAAACTATGGCGGCTCCCATAGTCCCATTAATGCTATGGCTGACAGATTTATGAAACCATTTTAAACTCCCAGACATTTCCTATTAACTTGTGATATTTGCAACTCAAATGGGGAAGCTAGATTCTGTTCTAGTGTTTTTTTTTTCCCCTTTTGTGTTAGTGACAAGTTATACTGCCTTTTTCTGTCATTGCCAACATCAACATGTCCTTTTGTAAAGTTGATATTGGTGACTCAGTTTGGTGCTTTCCAGTAATTCAGCCACAAGTTTTGCTTTTATATTTAGTTTCAGGTGGCTTCAACTGTGATCTGAACCTCTTGTAGAAGGAAAACCAGAAAGATATATATATTTGTTCTAAATAGTAAATACTATCAGATACACTTTTTGATTTTCTCATCTCCTGCTGCTGCAGTAGTAAGCCGCATCTTCCCTTATCTGTTTTGCTTGAACCAAAACCAGACATTGATTTCTGCTGCTTCCTTACTCCATGCTACTCTGCATATGAGTTTCCTGTGCAATGACTCGGAGCATAGACAGTCGGTATAACTAGGTGACTAGGTCAAATTTGGGCTTTGTTTGAAGGTGACAGCTTAGTAGGCGGTGCTGATCTACCCAGTTGATGCCATCTTCAACTAGGGCAATATATTTCCAAGGTTCATAGATTGCAAGAAATGATGGTAGCAAATATATTCCTTCATTTTTTTTTTCTCCTCAATATATTGAATTGATGTTTCACCAAGCGCATGTCACCACCTCCAGGAATGGCTACCGACTAAGAGCGCTTGCCAACTTATAACCTTCAGTATTTTCTTTTTCATGATGTTTCATCTTCTTATGCAGAATATGGGACTACCTGATCAAGCATCCAGATTGGAGGCAAACATTTATAGGAAAAAAGCCGCGTATTTTTGAGAGGACCGCGGCTGGAGAGTGGAAAATGTGCAGCTAGTTAAATTTTTGGTCATTAAACTCCAACCTCTGAAGAAAATGCTTTGTTTTCATTCATTTTGTAAGGATCCTGAAGTTCTGCATTTCGTGATTCTTGTTTCTTATTTATTGTTGATTTTTGTTGTGAATGTAAGCAACTATGAATGTGAGATGTGACTGCCGACCACTATTCTGTCACGAAATCTTTGTTCCAAATTGGCTGGAAAATAATCATATAGAGAGTATATATATATTTTTTAATTTCCTTTTATGAATATAGATGTAGAGTGGTCTTAAATGACAATGATATCATTGTCATGTGGGAAAAGTGTGGAAAAGGATTATTTGAATAAATTGTAACTATGTTTAAGAATAGTTTCAAATAAAATTTCTTTTATTATATTTGGTACAGGCGCCAAGATGGTAACCATATGTAGAGTGTATATTTTTTTTTTAAATTTTCTTTCGTGAATTTAATGTAGAGTGGTCTTAAATGACAATAATATTATTATCACATGACAAAAATGGGTGGTAGAGGATTATGAAAATAAATTGTAGCTATGTTTAAAAATAATTTTGAAGAAAAATTCTCTAGTTGGTTTTCTCTTGTAGCTAGTTTGGAAAAAAATGCAA
The DNA here is from genome assembly GCA_038442645.1 of Agave tequilana. Classification (NCBI taxonomy): domain Eukaryota; kingdom Viridiplantae; phylum Streptophyta; class Magnoliopsida; order Asparagales; family Asparagaceae; genus Agave; species Agave tequilana. The sequence goes on from JAVJIF010021572.1 coordinate 41,677, forward strand.
GAAATGGTGGCAGTATATGGAAAGTTTTTGAAATTAAGAGTCTCTTGTGCAGTCATCACTCACACACTCACTAAATGTTTTTTATTATATACTATCAACCTATATCTAAATTCAATATATAAATTTCATGCAGGAGGTGAAAGAAAGTGTGCTCTCCGATCTGCCTTTTCATAGCGTCAAAAAAGGGGAAAAAAAAGCGTGTAGGATAACTATGATAAGCTCCCTTTTATGGCCTTACCAATTGGAAAGAATAATTAACATGCGATTATCTAAATATTGATAGATAATATACAAATAGGGAGGAAGGAGTTTAGAGAGAGAAGGAAGAGGCATCAGGGGAGGAGCTCTGCTGTTTGGATAGTCGAGAAATAGGGGAATGAGCTCGGGGCTGGTCTGAGTTGGCTGTTGGCATGGTTGGGCACGCGGATTAAGGACTTCTCTCTTCAAATTTTCTTCTGATCGATTTGATGGTGAAGAGAGCGGCGAGCTCGTGGATCAAGGATTTTTACGACCAGGTTGGGCCCTGGGACATGTCCCGGCCCATTATCATCCCTCCGGTCCAGATAGGCTTGGACTTGCCAGCAGACGACAGCGAATAGGTCCGCATGCGACCAAGGAATGAAAAACCTTTTTTAAAAAAAAAAAAATCTGCAGGCACAACATGCGCTAATCTGTTACCCTTATAATAAATTGGCATGTATTTCTGAATTGGATAATTTTATGTTAAATGTGTGTATGTGATAAATTTGTCTCCTCAAGTTGTCCACCTCTGTTAAAATGGTTTCCTTGACAGAATCCGGATTGTTATCTATATTACTTTCAGTTATTAATTGAATGACATTTGGAATAAAAAGAAATGACTTCTTTTACTTCTAATATAATACTGAATCATCACTGATAATATCTTTGCTACGCATAGCCGTAGGTAGAACACACTTTTGATGCCCCCACCATAAATCCCAACTATTTCTCATCTTCATCTCCTGTCAAAATGCTCAATAGCTAAACAATCCAAAACCTAATCATATATAGATGCTATTTAATGGGGCTTGGCTCACTAAGTAAATGAGCAGGAGTGGGTGTGAAGAGTTTCAAGTTCAAGCTCGGTTACGGTCTATGTTAAAAGAAAAAAGAAAAAAAAAAATCTACCTTCTCTCAGTTTTTACACGCATGATGATTTTACATAAAATGTAAGCCTTTCTTTTTATATTAATTTTCTCTATTTTCAAGATAATTGTTGTAAACTTTTACCGTGAAACTGTTACGTTTTTCTTGCAGGAGAGTAGCGAAGATAGTAAGCTTTATAGGTTAGTTTGCTTGTCTGGAAGAAATCCCAAAGTTTTCAAAGTGGTTCTTGTTAATCTCACATTAAAGATGGACCAATAACCTTGGTTAATTAATTGGATTCCTAATTAAAGTTAACTGATATTAAAGATGCCCATATTAAAGTTACATTTATATATAAGTTAATAATCACATGAGGTATAAAGGAACCATGATGGGTGGTTTTATCTCAAGGGTTATTTTAGTAAATGTTAGACCCTCTTCTCTCCTCCTGAAAAGAATATAACCTAGGCTCATTATTTGTGAGCAATAAGAGAATCCATCATATTTGCAAGGTTGTGAAAGGAAAAGGAGATAGAGAGAAGAAGGGTCTGCATTAGGGTTTCTTGCAGGATTAAAGAGAAGAATCAAAGTCTTCATCCATCTACTTCCTTCAGTTCATCAATGACTTCAGGTATGATGATTTAGTATTGATTTAATTATGTATTTGATTTCTTGAGATGATTGATTCTAGATCCATGGCAATTTATCCGCATAAAGTTTATATAATATTCTTACATTTGGTATCAGAGCCTGTGTTTTAGAATCAATACATCTTGGATTATGGATTATGGGAAATTAGGGTTTTTGATTAACAATTCATAAAAATTAAATTTTTGATCTTTTAATTGTGGAATTAATAGAGGATTACATAACCCTAATATCCTGTTCATACTCCTCTAATTGTACAATTAATTGGGATCAAATTTCAAGAATTATTAACCCTAATTTTCCCTAATTTAATATTTCCGTCGGTAATCTGGAACTGCCTTTGATAACAGCTTCGTCGACTATTAGTCGACTAGCCCGAAACACTAGTCGACTAAGTATTTTTTCCAGAAACTTAAGAACTCTCTGTTTCGGTACAGGGGTCGACTAATCATTTTGAGTAGTCGACTAATAAAATGTATAGTCGACTTGATATTTTGAGTAGTCGACTAATTAGGGTATAGTCGACTTATAATTTTGCCCAAGTCGACTAACAGAGTGACTCGAAAGTTGGGAGCTCTCTGTTGACTTCAGGAGTCGACTTAATTTATGATCAGTCGACTAATAACAAGTATAGTCGACTTATTATCTTGACCTAGTCGACTAGACTTGATAATAGTTAGTCGACTTGACTTGACCCCAAGTCGACTTGATTGACTCTAGTCGACTGGAACTCCCACTATAGTCGACTTATATTGTTCCAAGTCGACTAGTAGTTCCTTGACTAGTAGACTAGTGTTGGTATAATTTCAATCATAAATGTAAGTTACACATTTAAGTTGTTGTGTTAATATTGATTGATGTTGGTCAAGTAATAGAATTGGAGTATTATAGTATTACTCAAATAAAAGATTAGAGAATATTATTGGTTAGTTTTGTATTCATAAGGCTTATTGATTTAGTAGTTGCCAAAGTGACCTATGTTAGTAAACCTTATGAATATACAACTACATAAAAGACTTGTCAATGTAGGTGACATTAAAGACAATAATACTCTCGATGGCGGTTCTAGTTAGGAGATTGGGACTGGCCCAAAGGAAAGTCTCTTTCAAATAATTATGAACCGGATAGGGTAGTATAATTTATGTAACTTAGTGGTGTAGAATTGGATACCCAAAGGTAACATGACTTACTATCTAAGTGACATAAATTATATTAGACCTACATAGGTGATAAAAGATCTCACCTAAAGAGTGAACACTAGATATGCTTAGGTTTCGCCCAAAGGAGAAATCAAAGTGATATCAATAGTTCATCTTAATTAAATTTAAAATTTTTGTATTGATTCGAGGCATTAATGTGAGCTTGTCCTATTATGTTTCAGTGAACGTCCCTACTTCCCTTCACACTCATGCCACTAGCATTCCAGCCCTGGATGGTACAAACTTCTCTGAGTGGTTTGAGCATGTACAGTTTACACTGGGTGTTCTGGACCTAGACATGGCTCTTTTAGTAGAGAAACCTGATGAAGTGACTATTGAAAGTACAGCAGAACAGGCTAGCCATGCCAAAGCTTGGGAAAGGTCGAATAGACTCAGTATCATGTTCATCAAGATGACCATAGCCAATAACATCAAGACTTCACTCCCACATACTACTAGTGCATCTGAACTTTTAACTGCTATTAAAGACCGATTTAAGTCTGCAGATAAGTCATTAGCTGGCACCCTTATGGCTGAACTTACTACTATGAAATTTGATGGCAGTAGAGGAGTTCAACAACACATTCTTAATATGACTGATAAGGCTGCGAAGTTAGGATCACTGGGAATGAAAGTGGTTGAATCCTTCTTGGTACAGTTCATCCTCAACTCACTTCCCTCTCAGTTTGGGCCATTCAAGATCCACTATAATACTCATAAGGATAAGTGGAATCTGAATGAGCTGACTGGTATGTGTGTACAAGAGGAAGTGAGACTGAGGTAAGAAGGGCATCACTCAGTGTTGGCAGTAACTCAATGAGCTATCCATAAGAAAGGTAAATATGGAAGAGGTAAGAGGTTTCCATCAAAGAAGGGAATGACCGTGGAGAAAGTAGCCAAGGTCATGGAAAGGTTTTCACTATCAAATGCTACTTCTGTGGCAGAAAAGGACATGTGAAGAAGGACTGCAACAAGAGGAAGGCTTGGTTCGAAAAGAAAGGTATAAATCTTTCTTTTGTATGTTATGAATCAAATCTTACTGAAGTTCCTTCTAATACTTGGTGGATTGACTCTGGAGCCACAACTCACATAACTAATTCAATGCAGGGATTCCTTACAACCCGGAAACCGAAGGAAAGTGAGAGATTTGTCTTTATGGGGAACCGTCTCAAAGTGGAGGTCGAGGCTGTTGGTACTTACCGACTACTCTTAGAGACGGGTCATCAGATGAATCTTGAAGATACTTTTTATGTACCTTCGATTTCTAGGAACTTAATGTCATTATCCAAATTAGATGTTGTTGGATATTCTGTTTTATTCAGTTGTGGAAAACTCAGTTTAATGTTTAATTCAATGTCGGTTGGACATGGAATTTTATGTGATGGTTTATATAAAATTTCATTGAATGATGAGTTTGCACAATCTCTATTATCTCTGCATTCGAATGTTGGTATTAAACGCGGCTTAATTAATGAAAATTCCTCTATCTTATGGCATAGACGACTGGGGCATATCTCCAGGGATAGAATAGTAAGATTAGTGAAGAATGGGATTTTGGATAACCTAGACTTCACTGATTTTGATGTGTGTGTAAATTGCATAAAAGGAAAGCAAACCAAACACACTAAGAAAGGTGCCACGAAAGGTAAAGAGCTTCTTGAAATAATTCATACAGATATTTGCGGACCACTCTCCATTTCATGTTTTACGGGAGAGAGATACTTCATTACCTTTATAGATGATCTGTCACGTTATAGTTATGTGTATCTAATTCATAAAAAGTCTCAGGCTGTTGACATCCTTGAGGTGTTCATTACAGAAGTCGAGAGACAATTAGATAGAAAAGTTAAAATCATAAGATCAGATCGAGGTGGTGAATTTTATGGTAGATATGATGAGTCAGGACAACATCCTGGCCCATTTGCCAAATTTCTAGAAAAGCATGGTATTTGTGCTCAATACACAATGCCAGGTACGCCTCAACAGAATGGTGTTGCTGAAAGGCGAAACCGAACGTTTATGGATATGGTTAGGAGCATGATGAGCTTCTCTAATGTACCTAATTCATTGTGGAATGAAGCCTTAAAGACTGCTATGTACATCTTGAACAGGGTTCCTAGTAAGGCAGTCCCAACAACTCCTTTCGAGTTGTGGACTGGTAGGAAACCCAGTTTAAGACATTTACATGTTTGGAGTTGTCCAACAGAGGCTAGAATTTATAATCCACAAGAAAAGAAATTAGATTCAAGAACTATATCTGGGTATTTCGTTGGTTATCCAAAAAGTCTAAGAGGTACAAATTTTATTGTCCTAACCATAGTACAAGAATTGTTGAAACTGGTAATGCCAGATTCCTTGAGAATGGCGAAATTAGTAGGAGTGATGAACCGAGAAAGGTAGATCTTGAGGAGGTAAGGGTAAATATCCCAATACCCTTTCCTTCAAGAGAAATTGTTGTCCCTCAACTTGATCATCAAGCTGAGATACCAGAACAACATAATGGTGTTGGTTCACCACTCCATGAGGATATCGCCATTGAAAATGTTGTAGAACCACCACAACCGGCAGCTTTGAGAAGATCTCAAAGGGAAAGAAGATCTGCCATTTCAGATGATTATGTGGTGTATCTACAGGAATCTGATTATGATATTGGGATTAATAAAGATCCAGTTTCATTTTCACAAGTCATAGAATGCAATGATTCTAGTAAATGGGTTGATGCTATGAATGAAGAGTTGAAATCTATGGACCATAACAAAGTCTGGGATATGGTCGAATTGCCTGATAACTGTAAGAAAGTCGGGTGTAAATGGGTCTTTAAGACCAAGCGCGACTCTAAAGGCAATATCGAACGATATAAGGCCAGACTTGTGGCTAAAGGTTTCACTCAGAAAGAAGGCATTGACTATAGAGAAACCTTCTCTCCAGTATCAAAGAAGGACTCTCTTAGAATCATTATGGCCCTTGTAGCTCATTATGATTTGGAGTTACATCAAATGGATGTGAAAACAGCTTTTCTGAATGGAGATTTGGATGAGGAAATTTACATGGAGCAACCTGAAGGGTTCGCAAAGAAAGGACAAGAACACTTGGCTTGCAAATTAAAGAAATCCATATACGGACTTAAACAAGCTTCCAGGCAATGGTATATAAAGTTTAATGATACCATTACCTCTTTTGGATTTACAGAAAACACTGTTGATCAGTGTATATATCTAAAGATCAGTGGGAGCAAGTTTATATTTTTGGTTCTGTATGTGGATGATATCTTGTTAGCCAGTAGTGATATTGGTTTGCTGTATGAAACTAAAAGCTATCTTACCAAGAACTTTCAGATGATTAATATGGGTGAGGCAACTTATGTTATTGGCATAGAGATCTTCAGGGATAGATCTCGAGGATTGCTAGGATTGTCTCAGAAAGGGTATATCAATCGAGTCTTGAAAAGATTTCATATGGAATTGTGTTCAACCAGTTGTGCACCCATTATGAGGGGTGACAAATTAAGTGGGAGCCAGTGTCCCAGAAATGACTTAGAAAAGGGTCAAATGCAGAAAGTTCCATATGCATCAGCTGTTGGGAGCTTGATGTATGCACACACTTGTACCAGGCCAGATATCAGTTTTGCTGTTGGGATGTTAGGAAGATACCAGAGCAATCCAGGAATGGAGCACTGGAAATTAGCTAAGAAGGTAATGTGGTATCTTCAGGGGACGAAGGACCATATGCTCACATATAGGAGATCAGATCAGTTGAAAGTGATAGGCTATTCGGACTCAGATTTTGCTGGTTGCCCAGATAGCAGGAAGTCTACTTCAGGCTTCATATTCTTGCTAGCAGGTGGGGCAATCTCGTGGAAGAGTGTAAAACAGTCTATCACTGCTTCATCCACGATGGAGGCTGAGTTCATAGCTTGTTTTGAAGCCTCGAATCATGCATTATGGTTACGGAATTTTATCTCAGCACTTGGTGTAGTTGACTCTATTGCCAGGCCGCTGAAGATATATTGTGACAATACAGCAGCCGTTTTCTTCTCTAAGAATGGAAAGTACTCTAATGGTTCCAGACACATGAAACTTAAGTACATGGTGGTTAGAGAAAGAGTTCAGAAACAGAAAGTGTCAATTGTAAGTATAAGTACCACTTTAATGGTTGCTGATCCAATGACAAAGGGATTGCCTCCAAAGACATTCAAGGAACATGTTGTTAGAATGGGTCTTTTGAGCAATCTGTAAATGTATGTTTTTTTGGTACTTATGTAATTGACAATATTGCGCAATAAAAGTTTGTTTCTGTATTTCCTGTTATCCAATTATGTGTGCACATATTATGTATGGATGTTTCTTAAACAGGAAATGTCTTTACAAGACAATTACAGGGGTCATTTTGGTTATGGACTCAATTAGTAAGGGTTATCAATGTTGTGGTACATAGAAGGGAGTATGACGTGGATGTTGTATAACCGCTATGACTCGCATTGGTGGTCCAAGCTAATTGCAGTATTACAGTATTTCATAATTTGGGCTTATCAGTTGTTGTTTTTAAAATTCGTGATCACGTGTCAAAGTTTTTTTTCAGTATGGAATCCAATGGAGTCAAAATGATTTAAAAATGAGTCTTTTCTTTTATTTGTTTTCTAAAGTTTTAACCTAATCGGTTAATGGTCCAAGTGGGAGAATGTTAATCTCACATTAAAGATGGACCAATAACCTTGGTTAATTAATTGGATTCCTAATTAAAGTTAACTGATATTAAAGATGCCCATATTAAAGTTACATTTATATATAAGTTAATAATCACATGAGGTATAAAGGAACCATGATGGGTGATTTTATCTCAAGGGTTATTTTAGTAAATGTTGGACCATCTTCTCTCCTCCTGAAAAGAATATAACCTAGGCTCATTATTTGTGAGCAATAAGAGAATCCATCATATTTGCAAGGTTGTGAAAGGAAAAGGAGATAGAGAGAAGAAGAGTCTGCATTAGGGTTTCTTGCAGGATTAAAGAGAAGGATCAAAGTCTTCATCCATCTACTTCCTTCAGTTCATCAATGGCTTCAGGTATGATGATTTAGTATTGATTTAATTATGTATTTGATTTCTTGAGATGATTAATTCTAAATCCATGACAATTTATCCGCATAAAGTTTATATAATATTCTTACAGTTCTTCTTTGGACTCTTCAGATATTTGTTTAGCTTGAAAAAACATTAGAGGATAGACATCGATGCATGTAAGTTTTCATATTTACAAATTTTTTATACCTTCCCATAATTTTTATCCATTTAATTTCTTTTTTTCCTTGACATTTATTAATGTTCGTAAATTCGTATCAACAACATGGAAGAAAATTTAAGAGCTGGAATATTTATTTGAAAACGAGACTACCTTTCTCAATATCTACAGTCTATATTATCTTTTGGGCTGATGCATGTAACTTATCTTTGTGGCTTTTGTATGCTTTAAAAATTGGCTAAATTATATGAAATTATCACGAACTTTAAGAATATCATAATAATGTGGCCATAGATTCTTAAGATTTGTACTCATAGTATCCAGATCGGCAAAGCATTTTCCAGGAAAACCAATGAATTTTCTAATTCCCTCGCAATAGGAATCACATGAAAACCAATGGTTTGGTCCTGTGTGACGTATACCTACAGATGCACCAATCCGACGAGTAGAGCGTATCAATTTAGGGCAAGTTAAAAGAGCGCAGGGGAGACTGAAGAAAACATGGATGGAAGTAATACGACAAGATATAGAGGCTAAAGGTCTTAGTGAAGGCATATTGCTTGATAGGAATGAGTGGAAAAAGCTGATCCATGTGCCCAATCCGGCATAATTCTGTTTTGGTTCATGTAGCCTACCACAAATACTTGGGACAAATGGCTTAATTGTTGTTGTTGTTGTAGGAATCACTTAATAATACATATGCTGCTCTAAAGATGTATCGAGGATATAGCCGAAATGCATGCTTTAGGGTTTGTTTGGTTAAGGGTGGAAGTGTGGAAGTGGTAATAATTCCTTTCGGAACTTAGGAATTGGTTAGTAAATTTTTCGGTGTTTGGACGTTGTTGGGAAGTGTGGTTTAAAAATATTTTATCTTTTCTGGTGTTTGGATGGTAATGTGAAAGTGAAAAAAGTTGACCATAAAGTTGACCGTAAAATAATATTAAAATAAAAATTAATTAAGAAAAATAAAAAAATAGATTGTAATTAGAATGCAAATGAGATTTATATGATCAAAAAATTAACTGTTTTATACTACAACTTATTACAAATGAGATTTACATGACCACAAAATTAACTGTTGCACTCTGAATGTGAGGAAATGATTGTGTAAAAGAGAAAGGAGAAAAAGAAAACGAGTTTTCTTATTTTCCTTTTCCAGTATTTGGATAGATGGGGAAGTGAGCAATTATACTTCCATATTTCCTTACTTCCGCCCACTTCCTTGCAACCAAACAGCAGCAAGTGTAACCCATCCTGGAGATGAGATGTATTTACTTTGCAAAATAGCTAATGCATTCTCCATTTTATGTAAAATTTTCTAATATGTAGCAACCGTAGGTCTTTGGTTTGAAGATTGGAGCTCCCAGGAAACCAAAATCAGGATCAGACATGTTGCAATTAAAAGTTCTTTTTATAGCTTGGGTTGCAGAAATACTCAAATCATCGTAATTAAGAAAGATTGAAGACTTCCTCCAGTCTACAGGTTTCCCTGATGTAGAACAATATGTTGAGCTTCTTTTAAATAATGTAGATCCTTGGAGTGCTGAGAGCATCATACCATCAGATCATCAGCAAATAGCCGGTGTGTGATCCCTTTCTGCATGCCTTTCATACAGAAGCCAGTGATGTTTTCCTCTTGTTGAGCTTGATTATATTTTCAAGATAGTGCATAGCGCATAAGATAGATGAGGAAGAGGATCACCTTTTGTTGACATTATTGTTATAATGAAATTGATATCTTCTGATACAATTGTTGCATGTATAACCAGCGATATCAGACTTACTATGGTACCAGTTGGCAGATATGAGATCCCCACGAATGACCTCAAGCACGCCATGAAATCAATTACCTCGAACACACAAGATGAATATTAAAAGATACAAGAAAAAGTACACACAATTTCACGTGACTTGGCTCAAACTTGACCTACGTGTATGTGTAGGCCCAAAAGCCCATCACTCAAGTTTTGATGATGATTAACTCATTTACTTATAGTTTACTAATAATCTTGTGTTTATAAAGTTTCAGTTGTTGACTAAGATATTAGTAGGTGTTTAGCTTCAACAAAAGAGTTTTGCGAGTTAACACGTGTTGATTCAAGAGCTCGAGCGTTAAGATCGCATCAAACACTCAGTTGGGGTCAAGATCTTTGGATCGTGTTTGGATCGGGTCGTCTTGAAGATGAGAATCGATAAGAAAACTTCGGTTTGTGTTTAGTTTATTTTAGTTAGATATTGTGTAAAGATAGATATTATTGATACACTCAAGTTCACACACAAATTTAAAGTTTGGTTTTTGGTTTAATCAGTTTAGATTTTTTATATCAAAATCAAAGATATTGTAGGATCACCTAGAGGGGGGGTGAATAGGTGATGGCTAATCTAATGGTCACTTAATGCCAAATAATGCGGAAGCAAAACTTATTATGACCTAAACAAACTATTTAAACTAAACACCACGTATAACATAAGAGTGTTGCCGAATTTCCCGTGAAGGGCTCTGGACAAACTCCTCTAGATTCCCTAGATAAGGGTTGAGGTGCCGCGTTGGCTCTCTTGGTTGAATACAAGTGTTAGCAAACAAACCCAAGCAAGTATATCAATATGAGCACACAAGATATATCAAGCATATAAAGATGAACACAATTTAAGCATGCAAGATATAAACAAGAGATAGAGAGAGAGAGAGAGAGAGAGTGAGCAATCGCAAACACAAGGGATTTGTTTCGAGTTCGAGCACACTTGCTCTACATCCCCGCCTTCGACACACGAAGGATTTCCACTATAATCGATCCCACCGGATCACTCGGTGCCGCAACACCTACAAGCTCTCGGACTCTCTAGCCCGTACACACCGCAATCCCCACAAGCTCGCCGAGGCCGCACCTCAAACAACAAGTTCGCACCCGAACTCGAAACACCGCGGACACACACGTCCGCCTCCTCAAAGAACAAAGAAAGAACTCTTTGGTGATCACAACACTTTGATCACCTAAAAACAATCTCACTACAACACTCCTATAGGATGAATAGCAATGGATAGCTCAAGTGTAGTGTGAGAAAACAAGAATGAGAATGGTGGAGGAAAACTCAAGAAATTCTCTTTTAAACACTCTTGATAAACTCTCATTTTGATTGGAAATATTTGCTCTAAAACAAGTGGAGAAAACCTCTTAAAAGAGTTGGGAAAACTGGTGAAAAATCCACTTGAAAATCTTAATCAAAACAGCCCCCAAATGCCCCATTTTATAGAGTCTGGAAAACTAGCCGTTGGGGTCTGTCAGGCCTGTCGGACGACCGCCCAGTCGTCCGGCCAACGGTCATATTTAGGACCGTTTGAGCCATCGGTCGACCGGTCGGTCGGCCAAGCCAGGATACAGAGAGCAAGTCTCTCTGTACGGTCGACCGCTCGGTCGGCCGGGGCCTTTCCAGAGAGCAGAGCTCTCTAGACGGTCGACCGGGTCGGTCGGCCGGCCCTCCTGCCATAGCTGGCGTGCACGTCTGTGCACGTCGGTCGGCCCTGAAGGTCGGCCGACTTCAAGCTGCGGTCGACCGTCCCGGTCGACCGGCTGAAGCCAAGAAACATAGTTTAAGGGATTAAAAACTTGGTCTTTTTGGCTCAAATAAAATCCCATAAAATCATAAAAAATCTACAAAAATAGTTTTACTAATATACTTTGATAAACAAACATGCTTGCACAAAATCAAGGCATGTTACAAATAATTTGGACTATTTTTATAAGTTGAAAATATTGGCTCAAATGAAAACTGTATTTTTCCAAACTTGATTTTCCAAAACTTATTTTTCCAAAACTTCACCAAATACAAAAACAAGATATCTAAACAACTTTGAAGTATAGTGTGTATGGATATGATCCACTACACAAACATGGTGAAATATCTATGTTTTTGGCATTATGCACTAAACATGGTTTATATAGACTTTAACCAAAATCATATTTAAAACAACTTTTCTAAAATGAAATCTTTTATGAAAAACTAAATCAAGAGTGTGTGTGTGTATATGATATACTTGAGCAATCCACCAACTACTCTATCCCTTACATTTTATCTAAAAACAAAATCTTATAAAACAAACCTAGACACAAGTCTTCATCTTCTTGAAGTCTTCACTTGAAGCCTTCTCATCTTCTTGACTTGGTCCAAACACGATCCAATGGCTCTTGGATCACACCGTGCTATCTCCAAAACTTGACTTCAAATTCTTTGTTGAAGCTATGCACCTACTAAGATCTTGATCATAAATCTGTCACTAATTAAACACAAGATCATTAGTACTATAACTACATGAGTTGATCATCATCAAAACTAGAGTGATGGGCCTTCGGGCTAACAATCTCTCCCTTTTTGATGATGACAAAACTCATAAAGTTATATATGCATGGATTAAAGTAAAGCTCCAAAGAAGCTCCCCCTTAACTCATGCATCACAAACAAATAATAAATATGCAATGAATGTACATAAACATGTATGCAAATGTATGGAGATAAAACAAAATCACAAAATCTTTTCTCCTATTTGCAAGACAAAACATATATGCATAAACATAAATTCTTTTATAAAAACATGCATATATACCAAATACCTCTCCCCCTTTTTGTCAATCATCAACAAAGGGGTTAAAGTAAAAATAAAATCAAATAAAATTTTCTCCCCCTTTTTGTCATAAACAAAGAGACCAATAAGGGGTGTAAACAAATAAGTCAATAAAAGGTTATATGCGATATACATTCATGAAGAGGAAGACAGTACAGTAACTTCCCTACACATATACATTACATGAAATAGAGATGACAAGCCCTAATTCACATAACGTATAATATGTAATGCATAAGAGGAGATGTGAAGCTCCCCCTACACACGTGTACCACATAAAGAAGAGTTGTCAAGCTCCTCAATATACAATACACTCAACATGAATCTATATGTAGAAGAGATGTTAAGCTCTCCTTGCATATAGGCAATACAAATCAAAAATTTTGAATTTTTCTTATAAAACAAAATTTTGAATTTTCTCAATAAAACAAATCTTGAGTATTTTTCTTAAAAATTTTATTTTCTTATCATAAACAACTTTGTGCTTTAAACATGTAAAACAATTTTAACTCAAGCACAATTAACTCATATATATGTTTGAAAAATGAGTATACCAAATGAAATTGATACATACATATATGAGAAAACAAAATATGAGTATATACAAAAATAGAGTTAAATTGATACCAATTGAAACAATAATAGGATCATGTGTATATCTCATAAACATTGAAGAATAAATAACTAGTTAAATTAATTTTTGAAAAACTAGTTAAAAATCCTTCAAAAACATGAAATCAAATCATATGTTTTTCATGAATCATACCAAATACACAAGAGATGACACTCAAAATCGATTAAGCTCATAAAAGTGTTCATGAATCAAAGCCATGACAAAATAAATAAAGTGTGAGTGTACAAGAATCATGTGTTTAGCATTTTCCATGAAACTAATCAATGAAGCTCAAAACACAAATATCATTTTATCAAACAAATCATAAAAATTCATTTTTTTCATTAAAACAAAGCAAACTTCTAGGTATATGTATGATTTATCTAAATCTAACAATATGCATACATATCCCAAACATAAAAGAGTCTATCAAAGGTATTTGCATGAAGGCAAGAGACTCAAAAAGGATATACATGTATATTTATTAGATTTGAATAAAAATTACATATACATGAAGTAAAAACACGAAAATTGACAAAACAAGTATAAATGAAAGAATCATCAAAACTAGGCTATACATGTGCATAAAGTGAGTACAAATGATCATGAAGTGCAAACATATATAAATCAATTTGTTCTCACTATTTGTACATGTATAAATACAAGTTTTGATAAAAAATTACATTTAAACTAGTATTTACCACATGAAGCACAAAAACATGAACATGCTATATGATGTCAAAAATGAATAAGTATGTAAATAAACTAAGAGTTTAGAAATAGTTACCAACTAAGGAACTATGTTCCAAAACTCCAACATGGTGGTTGACCCACCAAACCTCCTTGATAGCGATGCATCCATATATGTGTCCATCAAGTCCATGTGCATCCACCATCAAGGCACCATTCCTCTCACGTCGTGTGAGAGCCCTCACCTACATCAAAAACACAAGGTGGGAGTTTTGGTATCTATTTTTTCTTGGGTCCTTGGGGTTAGATTGTAAGGCACCCAAACATTTTTATTAGCAAAATTTAAATGATTAATCTTATCATAAAAAAATTTTGCTAAATGGCCTTCGCGGCCACAATGTGTACATTTGTACACCTTAGGATGCTTATATGTATGTGTATGATCGTGCGGTGCAACATAAGCATATGCATGATGATGTGCATGAGAATGTGGAGCTTGTTTTTTTGAAAACATAGACTCCAATCTAGTGTGGTTAAATGCACATGAGCTTAAAGTTGAGCTCAAACAATTAATCCTATTTTTCAAAATTTTAATCTCACTATTATCAATGGTGGCATGTAAAGCATGGTGAGATTTAAAATCATTTTTCTTCTTTTTAGAAACATTTTCTTTTTCTTTTTCTTTTTCAAACATTTTTCTTTTTAAAGAGTTGTTTTCTTGAAAAGCAACTTCTTTTTGTTTTTCCACCAAGATAATTTCATTTTTCAAAACCATATTTCCTTCACATAAATCATTCAATTTAGACATCAAGGAAATATTTTCATTTTTCAAAAACTCATTTTCTTTTTCTAAACATGCAATATTATTTCTAAATGAATCATGTTCTATATACATGCAATCAAGTTTCTTTTTCAAAATTTTATTATCTTTTCTAAGCATGTCATATTTCTCAAGTAATTGTTGGCAAAATGAAGTGAGCTCATCATATGACATGTCTTCATCATCTAACTCGGATTCGGTGTTTACCTCAAGTGGGTTATCCCCTTGGACCATATAGCACAAGTTGGAGGTGTCGCTTCCAACGTCCGAATCGCTCCCGGCATAATATAGATCATTTTCGCCAAGGGAGAGAATGATGTTCCAAGCTACAAAAGCCGAATCAATGTTAGAAACCCTAGATAAATAATCATCATTTAGGGTTGACTTTAAAGCATGTAGGGCTTTTGCATTAGCCTCAATATACTTGCTATTATTAACATATGAATCATTAGTGGTAGCAAGATAAACATGAATGCCTAGGGCCTTGAGGTACATAGACATCTTCACCTTCCATATATGGATGTTAAGAATATCAAAAGTGGGAGGTGACATGAAATCCATGGTGTGTGTACAAAATAGTGATTAGCCCCAAAAAAAAGAGGATCTTTAACTCTAGGTTGTAAGACCTAAAATCAGAGCACTTGGCTCTGATACCAATTGTAGGATCACCTAGAGGGGGGTTGAATAGGTGATGGCTAATCTAATGATCACTTAATGCCAAATAATGCGGAAGCAAAACCTATTATGACCTAAACAAACTATTTAAACTAAACACCACGTATAACACAAGAGTGTTGCCGAATTTCCCGTGAAGGACTCTGGACGAACTCCTCTAGATTCCCCTAGATAAGGGTTGAGGTGCCGCGTTGGCTCTCTTGGTTGAATACAAGTGTTAGCAAACAAACTCAAGCAAGTATATCAAAATGAGCACACAAGATATATCAAGCATATAAAGATGAACACAATTTAAGCATGCAAGATATAAACAAGAGATAGAGAGAGTGAGCAATCGCAAACACAAGGGATTTGTTTCGAGGTTCGAGCACACTTGCTCTACATCCCCGCCTTCGACACACGAAGGATTTCCACTATAATCGATCCCACCGGATCACTCGGTGCCGCAACACCTACAAGCTCTCGGACTCTCTAGCCCGTACACACCGCAAGCCCCACAAGCTCGCCGAGGCCGCACCTCAAACAACAAGTTCGCACTCGAACTTGAAACACCGCGGACACACACGTCCGCCTCCTCAAAGAACAAAGAAAGAACTCTTTGGTGATCACAACACTTTGATCACCTAAACAATCTCACTACAACACTCCTATAGGATGAATAGCAATGGATAGCTCAAGTGTAGTGTGAGAAAACAAGGATGAGAATGGTGGAGGAAAACTCAAGAAATTCTCTTTTAAACACTCTTGATAAACTCTCCTTTTGATTGGAAATATTTGCTCTAAAACAAGTGGAGAAAACCTCTTAAAAGAGTTGGGAAAACTGGTAAAAAATCCACTTGAAAATCTTAATCAAAACAGCCCCCAAATGCCCCATTTTATAGAGTCTGGAAAACTAGCCGTTGGGGTCTGTCAGGCCTGTTGGACGACCGCCCGGTCGTCTGGCCAACGGTCATATTTAGGACCGTTTGAGCCATCGGTCGACCGGTCGGTCGGCCGAGCCAGGATACAGAGAGCAAGTCTCTCTGTACGGTCGACCGCTCGGTCGGCCGGGGCCTTTCCAGAGAGCAGAGCTCTCCGGACGGTCGACCGGGTCGGTCGGCCGGCCCTCCTGCCAGAGCTGGCGTGCACGTCTGTGCACGTCGGTCGACCCTAAAGGTCGGCCGACTTCAAGCTGCTATCGACCGTCCCGGTCGACCGGCTGAAGCCAGGAAATATAGTTTAAGGGATTAAAAACTTGGTCTTTTTGGCTCAAATAAAATCCCATAAAATCATGAAAAATCTACAAAAATAGTTTTACCAATATACTTTGATAAACAAACATGCTTGCACAAAATCAAGACATGTTACAAATATTTGGACTATTTTTGTAAGTTGAAAATATTGGCTCAAATGAAAACTGTATTTTTTCAAACTTGATTTTTCAAAACTTGTTTTTCCAAAACTTCACCAAATACAAAAATAAGATATTTAAACAACTTTGAAGCATAGTGTGTATGGATATGATCCACTACACAAACATGGTGAAATATCTATGTTTTTGACATTATGCACTAAACATGGTTTATATAGATTTAACCAAAACCATATTTAAACAACTTTTCTAAAATGAAATCTTTTATGAAAAACTAAATCAAGAGTGTGTGTATATGATATACTTGAGCAATCCACCAACTACTCTATCCTTTACATTTTATCTAAAAATAAAATCTTATAAAATAAACCTAGACACAAGTCTTCATCTTCTTGAAGTCTTCACTTGAAGCCTTCTCATCTTCTTGACTTGGTCCAAACACGATCCAATGGCTCTTGGATCACACCGTGCTAGCTCCAAAACTTGACTTCAAATTCTTTGTTGAAGCTATGCACCTACTAAGATCTTGATCATAAATCTGTCACTTATTAAACACAAGATCATTAGTACTATAACTACATGAGTTGATCATCATCAAAACTAGAGTGATGGGCCTTCGGGCCACAATCTCCCCCTTTTTGATGATGACAAAGCTCATGAAGTTATATATGCATGGATTAAAGTAAAACTCCAAAGAAGCTCCCCCTTAACTCATGCATCACAAACAAATATAAATATGTAATGAATGTACATAAACATGTATGCAAATGTATGGAGATAAACAAAATCACAAAATCTTTTTCTCCTATTTGCAAGACAAAACATATATGCATAAACATAAATTCTTTTATAAAAACATGCATATATACCAAATACCTCTCCCCCTTTTTGTCAATCATCAACAAAGGGGTTAAAGTAAAAATAAAATCAAATAAAATTTTCTCCCCCTTTTTGCCATAAACAAAGAGACCAATAAGGGGTGTAAACAAATAAGTCAATAAAATGTTATATGCGATATACATTCATGAAGAGGAAGACGGTAAAGTAACTTCCCTACACATATACATTACATGAAATAGGGATGACAATCCCTAATTCACATAACGTATAATATGTAATGCATAAGAGGAGATGTGAAGCTCCCCCTACACACGTGTACCACATAAAGAAGAGTTGTCAAGCTCCTCAATATACAATACACTCAACATGAATCTATATGTAGAAGAGATGTTAAGCTCTCCTTGCATATAGGCAATACAAATCAAAATTTTGAATTTTTCTTATAAAACAAAATTTTGAATTTTCTCAATAAAACAAATCTTGAGTATTTTTCTTAAAAAATTTATTTTCTTATCATAAACAACTTTGTGCTTTAAACATGTAAAACAATTTTAACTCAAACACAATTAACTCATATATATGTATGAAAAATGAGTATACCAAATGAAATTGATACATACATATATGAGAAAACAAAATATGAGTATATACAAAAATAGAGTTAAATTGATACCAATTGACTTCAAATGCTTTGTTGAAGCTATGCACCTACTAAGATCTTAATCATAAATCTGTCACTAATTAAACACAAGATCATTAGTATTATAACTACATGAGTTGATCATCATTAAAACTAGAGTGATGGGCCTTCGGGCCAACAGATATATCAATTAATGTATATTGGATTATATCCAAATACAATATGCTTCAAATTTGTTTCAATATCATGTTTGTATTTATACAAGTTTTGGAGAAAATGATTTTTTATTTCACAGTCCAAGTTTTGAAAAATACGGATTTTGTATTTAAGCCTAATTTCTATATCGCAAAAATGGTTCAAATAGTTTGTAACATGTGTTAATTTTTGGTCAAACATATTTTTTTATTCAAAGATCTTTCAAGAACTTATTTTTGTAAAATTTATGTGATTTTTTGGGATTTAATTGGTATTAAATTAACTAAGTTTTCATTTCAGATTACCAGCCAGACTCAGCTGGTGGTCGACGGACCAGGAGTCGGTCGATTGAATTGGTCGACCGATGTGCACGAGGAACGTGCACATAGCCAACCTAAAAGGCCGATCGACCGCGCAGTCGACCGACTGAAAGCACCCAACTCTCAGGTGCTGGTCGATCGACCGGGCGGTCGACCGAAGGCTTGGCTCGGTCGACCGAGCAATCGATCGGAAGGGCATTTTTGCCCTTTCCTGCTGTCAACAGGCAAAATTTTTGGAGGCTTATAAATAGCCCCCTCTTGGGATGTTTTCTATAAGAATTTTGAAGAGAAAATTTTCTATCTTTCAAGTGTTTTTCAGTAAGAGTTTAAAAGAGTTTTTGTGGTTAAAGATTTATCTTTATTTGTTTTTAAGGGTTGAAAAATTCAAAGAAAAAGAGTCTTTGAGGAAATTGTTTTTGATCTTCATATTTCATCTAGTATTTTTCTCAAGTGTTTTTCTTTCCGATTTGTTTTCCAAACGCCTTGTATTTTCACACTTGAGCTATCATCTCTATCCTATCAATAGGATCTTGTTTTTGTGAGAAAATTGGTTTGTGGTCTTTGTGATCACCAAGATTGTTTGGTCTATTGAGATCACCAAGTGTTTGTAATCTTCTTTTGCTTTGAGTTGTGCTCATCCCTCTTGTGTAGAGGTGATTGAGGTTGTGCTTTGGGTTTGTGGGTATCCCTCTTGTGAAGAGGTGATTGTGGTTGGTTTGGCTTTGTGTCTTGTCCCTCTTAGTGAAGAGGTGATTGTTGTTGTGCCTTGTGTAGAGGTTGTTTTGTTAGAGAGAGGATGTTGGCCCAAAGGCCCATCACTCTAGTTTTGATGATAATTAACTCATGTAGTTATAGTACTAATGATCTTGTGTTTAATTATCTCACATTTGTGATCAAGATCTTAGTAGGTGTTTAGTTTTAACAAAGGATTTAAAGTCAAGTTTTGGAGCTAACACGGTTTAATTCAAGAGTCTATGCATCAAAACCACATCAAGTACTCAAGAGGAGTCTAACTCTTTGAATCAAAGTTTGGATGAAGTCAAGAAGGAGAAGAAGACTTCAAGTGAAGACTTCAAGAGAAGACTTGAGTCTAGATTTGTTTTGCTAAGATTTTATTTTTAGATAAAATATAAAGGATAGAATAGTTGGTGGATTGCTCAAGTATACCATATACACTCACACACAAGATTTATTTGTGTTTTCATAAAAGAGTTTTTCACTTTGGAAAAGAGTTTTCATTTTGAAAAAATACAAAAGAGTTTTTATTTTGGAAAAATAGTTTTGGTTAAAACTATAAACATATTTTAGTATTTATTGTCAAAAATATAGATATTTCATCATGTATGTGTAGTGGATCATATCCATACACTCTATGCTTTAAAAGTGTTTAAATATCTTGTTTTTGTATTTAGAGAAGTTTTGAAAAAATCTATTTGGAAAAATACAGATTTTATTTTATGTCAAAATTTCTAAGTTACAAAAATAGTTCAAAATGTTTGTAACATATTTTGATTTTACTCAAACATGTTTGTATATCAAAGTTTTATACTGAACTTAATTTTGTAGATTTTTAGAGATTTTATGAGATTTTATTAAAGAAAAAATACCAAGTTTTTAATCCCTATAAAAACCCTGTTCTGGCTTCTGCCGGTCGACCAGGCCGGTCGACCGAGCCAGGAGTCGGTCGACCGACGTGCACAAACGTGCATGCCAGGTTTGGCTGGAGGGCCGGTCGACCAACCCGGTCGACCGCCAGAGAGCTCTGCTCTCTGGAAAGCCCCGGTCGAACGGGTCGGTCGACCGGCAGAGAGCTCTGCTCTCTGTTCCAGGCCACGATCGACCGGGCCGGTCGACCGACAGTCGTCCAGGTTGCAATTTTGTCCCAACGGTTAGTTTTTCTAGCCTATAAAAGGGAGGCACTCATGGACTGTTTTTAACAAGATTTTAGTGAATTTTGAAGCTAGTTTTTCCTACTCTTTTAAAAGGATTTCTCCACTTATTTTAGAGTCAAATACTTCCATTCAAAAGGAGAGTTTATCAAGAGTTTTTCAAAAGTGATTTTCTTGAGTTTTCCACCACCACATTCAATCTAAAGTTTTCTCACAAACACTTGAGCTTTCCATTGATATATCCATCCATAGGAGAGTTATTATGAGATTGTTTTTAGGTGATCAAAGTGTTGTGATCACCAAAGACTTCATCTTTACTTTGAGGAGGCGGACTTGTGTGTTCGCGGGTGTTTCGAGTTCTAGTGAGAGCTCATTGTAAAGGTGTGGCCTCGGCAAGCTAGTGGGCTTGCGATGTGTTGTTCTTGCGGGAACAAGAGAAGGACTAGAGAGTCTAAAGAGCTTGTAGGTGTTGCAGCACCGAGTGATCCGGTGGATTGATTTTAGTGGAAATCCTTCATAGTGTTGAAGGCGGGGACGTAGAGCAAGTGTGCTCGAACTTCGAAACAAATTTCCCGTGTTTGCGATTGCTCTCTCTCTATCTCTTACTTGTTTATATCTTGCATGCTTATATTGCTTTCATCTTTATATGCTTGATATATATTTGTGCTCATATTGTTATATGCTTGGGGATTGTTTGCTAACACTTGTATTCAACCAAGAGAGCCAACGCGGCACCTCAACTCTTATTTAGAGCAATCTTGAGGAGTTAGTCCAGAGCCCTTCACGGGGAATCTGGCTACACTCTTGTGTTATACTTGGTGTGTTTAGCTTAAGAAGTTTTACTTTGCATAAATAATTTTTATTCCGCATTAATTGACCATTAGATTAGCTAATCACCTATTCACCCCCCTCTAGGTGATTATAGAGGAGTTGTGTACTCCTAATTTATATTTGTCAAATCCTCAGTCGAGCTTCCCTGTGTGGGAGGTCCTGTGTGGACGTATAGTGAAAATCTTTCTGTGTGAAGGCGGAACGTAGAGCAGTAGCTCGAACCTCTAAACATATCTTAGTATTTGTGATTGATCCACTATCTCTAAACTCTCTCTTTTATATCTTGCATTGCATTATATTCATATCATATATATGCTTGATATTATTTGTGTGCCTCACTAGTGTTGAACCAAGAGAGCTTCATATAGCACATCAACTCTTATTTAGATGAATTTATAGGAGATAGTCCAGAGCCCTTCACGGGAAATTTGGCTACACTCTTTAGTTATACTTAGTGTATTGCAATTAGCTTTTAATTCCGCATCATTTATCATTAGATTAGCCATACATCTATTCACCCCCCTAGGTGTATTTTCAATATGGGGAGAGCACTTGAGAGAGTTTTATTAATGAACTTGATACAAAGAGATCTAACCTTCCTCTTGATGACACAAGAATATTTACCTTCCCCTTGAATCTACGCTTAGATTATAAGAGTATATCTTCTCTCTATGCATCTTCACCTTTCTCCTCTCTTTCTTGGCTTTTAAAGGCCTTCTTGGCTTTGAAGGCCTTACATTATTATTCACCACAACTTTCTTCTGCTCTTCCGCTCCACCTAAATCCTAGGCTACAATCTTTTATTTATAAGATTTTACAATAAACCTCCTATTTTAACTATGAGATGATCTTGGTCATTGGATACTTGAAGAATCTTGATCAATCCTATTAGGAGTTGATCTTCTTAATCTATAAGGATTCTAAACATTTTAGAATTATAAACAGATTTTCATTGAATAGGAATTGAATCATATTCATACTTCTCCTGAAAAGAAAACTCGCAATCGCCTGAAAATGAAATTGTTTCACCTTGATTTACTTCTTCTGCTTCAATTCATCTTCTCCAACTCAATTAGATTTTCTTCGACCACCATCTCCTCTTGAAAAACAAAGCAAAATCCTAATAATTATTGGGAAAGAAGAGAAATTTTTGGCAATGAAGTTCATTTTCATGCGATAATGCGTAAATAGTGAGCTTGAGACTAAGAAAAATTTTACATGCCAAAAATCTTCCAAACAAATTCTAATAACAATTGATTAGATCTATGATAATAGAAGAGTCCTTTCTCAATGATTGGGATCTCGTATTATCTGTGCATGCATGACTGCAATCAAGTACTGATAGAAAATTATCCATTTTGTCAACAGTAAGTGCATGGTTAAGAAATCTCCTCACTGTTTCTTGATTAATCATTTGTTTTCAACATCTAATAGCATACTGAGGGATGGATGAAAAGATCTCAATTTGAAATCTCTGAGACATTTAAAGTTGAAAGCACTCTGCAAGCTGTCAAGAGAACAGATCTTTTGAGACATTTTCATTTTGAATGTTATTGAGATTTTTTTTTTTTTTTTTTTGATTGAACCTAAATGAAATTGAGCCTGGAGCTAGATAGGGTTATTCATGGAATGTAATCAAATTGTACTCATTTATTTATTCAATAAGAGGTGCTCATAAATAAGAGATTTGACTACTTGCAGGGTTTTCTTTTGTGTTTGTAAATGAGAAACTATAATGCCTTATAAAGAATAAAGATGTGTTTTGATTTATTTTTGTGATGAAAGATTTTACTATTTGCCAATATCTCAGCCCTTGTTGGTTATAAAATTTATTGATCATTCATTTTATGTCAAAGCAACCTTTCAACGAGGAAAAACAGGGATTGGAGCAACAAGAGAAAAAATAAAATAAAATAGATAAAACTCAATACTATGCTAATCTTTTTTGGATTGGAATCGTTTGCTCTCTCTTTCTGCACATCAGTTTGTTTTGCAGGCGCATTTTACGTGCCTTTCTACTTTATAATTTATATTTGCAAAAAGGCATGATATTAGTTGTGAATCGAGTAAACGGGTTGACTGTTAGCTTTTAAGGTAAGACTTACAAGTCAGGCTCGCATTCAACAGGATATTTGTAGGGTTATATCTGAGGGTTTATTCAGTATTTTAGCTTTTTTTTTTTTTTTTCTTTTTCTTTTTTTTTTTTTTTTTTTTTTTTTTTTTTTTTTGCTTGTCAGAATACATACCTGTAACATTATCCGATTAAGTCCCCTAGCCGGAACCTACTGCACACAAAGAAGGGGTGATGCGACTCGGCCAAAGGCGTTGGGCGTATTTTACCCGTATTTAGGGCAAATACAGTCTTCTATTCTTATTAGGAGATTTTCCAAGTCCGTTGGGTTCTCTCAGGCCTGTTTTCGCAGGCTGAAGCATTGGGCTTGGGCTTCAGCCCATTGTCGAAACAGATCACATTTAAATTGAATAAATTATTTGGGCCTTGACTCTAGTTGTATCAAATATTCTAGCCCTAGGGCTGTGGCCCATGTCAACACACAAGCTACAGATTTGCTAAGCCCAGCTCCTACCATAAACTGATTTGTGTTGGAGGCTATTTGGAGAATAATCAGTAGGGATAAACATATTTCACCTTTTTACAAATAAAAATGAGAAGATGCTAACAAAAGAGTACATACAAAATGACTTGAAAAGGTTAATTGATAATTCCAATAATTTGACATGCATTTTGCCAAAAATAAAAATTTTGAAGGGTAAAAAAGAATGGGCCAGGAAACATCCGGCCCAGCCCAAATCCACCTAATGATTTGATTCGTTCTGCCATCCCCCTTCGATAAATGACCCCACCACCATTTCGCTCTGTTCCTTATCCAACAGATACTGTCGCTCTCATCCCCGCTCAGAAAAAAAACCAAAACCATAAAGACCCAAAACCCTAACCCTAGCCCTAGCTTGAGTCTAAAATTACGAATCTTCAAGATTCCTCCATTTAGATTCAGGGATTGGACTCGGGGACTGCTCACTGTGAGCGATTCCCTTTCAGGCGAGGTAAAAATCTTTACTTTTGCTAGAAATGTCTATTATTTGATTATTATTATCCAATTTCGAGATCAAGTTGTACTAATTATTGATAAATCTGCAGTTGTGTAGTGCATTTTTAGCTTCTCTATTTCAGATTTACTGGCTATAATTTTTATGAGTTGCGAAAAAGAATTGAATTTATTTTAAGAATTGCAGTTAGGATAATGCGTATTGTTCTGTGTGTATCGTTGGGAATGGATGTCAGGTGGTGATTTTCTTCAAATTTTGGAGAACTATTTTCATTCAGTACAGGAACGCATTGGTGAGTTTCTGATAAATTTAGTCTAATAATGCTAAAGTGCTGCCTGATTTTGTAGTTTGTGTTGCAAGCTTATTCTATTGTGTCAGAAGACTTGAGCATTTATTGTAAAATGCATAATTAGAGTTCTTTTCCCCTGAAATAGAAGTGTTCTTTAGGAAATTTGGCGATGAGCTTCTCATGCTACTCTATTGTTGAATGCTTTAAGAGTCACATGCTATCCGCTTTGAGAAATGTTCCTGGTCTCCTATTCTTAGAAACCATCATCTCAGGTTAATTGATATTTGTGGAAATTTTGAGGAATATTACAGAAATACTACTCCAAGTAGATAGATGGAATTTCTCAGGAGGACTTGACTTCAGGTGTAATCTATCAGTCTTTTGCATCCCGCAAGATTTGGTGATGCTTCTATAGACGTAAATCTGAAATTCTAAATTTCTGCTAAGATCATTATAGCATGTTGCTCCTTATAGTTAAAACAAAAGGGTAAGTTGTAGAAAGCTTCCTTGAATTATCAAGTTTTTGTAGCAAACCCTCATGATCTATTAAAATCAGCTTATATTCAGCAGAAAACACCAATTTACTATCTTAGACACTAGAGGTTTATATGCTAAATTTAAGATAGTGCCAATAGTTCTCTCAATTCTTAAATATTATAGGTGTGCTCCACGTCAATTCCAATAGAAGGAAATTTGTTGCAAAATCTTAAAGATACTAAAAGGTTGACCTCTGCTGGATTCAATAGAACAAGGGGGTTTTATATTGACTTCAAAATAGGGAGGTTTGTTGCAAAACCATAATAGTGTGGAGGGTTTGTCTGTAATTTACCCTAAAATAAGTGGCACTTATATTTGTGCTTTTTGATTTTTTGCCTTGTTGGTTGGTTAGGAAAAATTAAAATTGATAGTAATTGAATACTTTTAAGAGACAGGACGATGGTGTTCTTAGCTTATACAACTTCTATATTTAGTCAATTTTTTTTCTGTAAACAAGTTGCTTTGATCTTAAAAACTACATTCCTTATATCATGTACTTTGCTTTTTATGTCTTCACTTAAGATCCATTGGCATTTATGGGAATTTTAAGGAAAACAAAATTTCCCTCCTTCAAAGATGAGCTAGAAACTATTGAATCTCCTTGCAGAAATATATACAGTTCAATATATTCTTTTTTTGTTTGTTCAACAATGGTTTGCAATATAAATGGATTTAAACTTTTGCACATCTTTTCTTTAGAGCATTAGTCACCTCGGATTTGTTTTCATATTTTAGAAGAAATGAGCTATTTATATCTGAGTTTTCCTCTTTCTTTATTACATAATTTGGAATTATTTGGTTAAGCAGGGTTCCTCTCTTTCTCCTTTCTCAGCCTCACATTTTCTCAAACATTGTTCAAAAATAATAAAGCACTAATGCTATGTCAATGTTTTGTACAGGTTCATATTTTTGCCTTTGAATCTTGTCTGATAAAAATGATGGTGTTGGCAAATTCATGTTCACGAACGGTGGCTGTAAGGCCCAACATTTGTTCTTCACAAATGTTGTTGACCTCAAGGTTGGCAATCTCTGGGTTGGATTTTAAAAGAACTGACAGAACAAAATCCAAAAGTTTGTCTCATACTCCAGCAATCCAACCTCCTCCCCACATATTTACCTCTGCTCCTTGGAAGTTTAATAAAGTTATTACTCGGGCCATGACTGGAGAGAGCGAGAAAGGTAGTGCTTCAGGGTTGGCTATTGATTTAAGAGGTAAAAGATCCATATTTGTATATCTACATTTTCTATTTAATAGATTTGTTTTTTCTTACGTATATGTTGTCTATGTTTTTGTTGTCTTGTACAGTCTTTTTTCCTCCATCTGGGATAGTCATACTAGCACTTTTTTTTTCACTTGCAATGCACATGTGCCATTAATTGAAAAGTAATTAAAAGTTGCACATTGCTTTAAATGCTACATTGCACTGTATGATAATTCATATCCTAATTAGTTAGGCTCTTTAACTAGGGCTCTGGTATTCTGTAGTGAGAAGCATCATTCATGAGAGTAAGTGGGTCCATAATACAGTTTTTAGCCCATGATTAATGCACAAAACCAAAAAGTGATTCTTGCTTTTCTGTTCAGCATGCTTGCAAACACCAACAACTCACCACAACCCGTCTTCTGGAGTTAAAATTTGTTGAGTTATCCCAATATATCTTCTCTTTGATAATTTTTTTTTTTTAAATAATACGTACATGCTATCTTGTTATTGAGTCTTCATCATATGTCCTTGCTATCTTGCCCTTCGTAACTTTGTTTTCCAGCAGTGACTGATAAATGCCTGTCACTAATTCTACTATAGTTTCAACTGTGGAATATAAGTGTGCTATGGCGGGATTCTTTATGCATTATTTTTGCCTCAGCCTTGTCACGTGTTCATTTCTAATCTTATATTCTACAGAGCTGCATGAATTTAATCAAATAAATTCTCAATTAATGTGCTGTCTACCTGGTTATTCCCCAAGGCAAAAGGGCATTTATTGCTGGAGTTGCTGATGATAACGGCTATGGTTGGGCAATTGCAAAGGCTCTTGCTTCTGCGGGTGCTGAAATTCTTGTCGGTACATGGGTTCCTGTATGTGAAGCCTAATTCTTTTAGCTATTGGATGTAGCAGCATAGTGAATTATTTGCCAGAGCATGACAGATATTTTCCTTCTCAGGCGCTGAATATTTTCGAAACCAGCTTACGACGTGGGAAATTTGATAAGTCTCGCGTGTGTGTGCACTTAATAATTTATGCTGTCTGCCTTTATTTGTTTTTTTTTCCCCTGTAATCAGGTCGGTAGGGTCCTTGTCATGTCTGGTATGGATTCCGTGCTGCAGGTTGCCAAATGGGTCTCTTATGGAAATTACTAAAGTATATCCCTTAGATGCTGTTTATGATACTCTTGAGGACGTTCCTGAAAATGTAAGTCAGAGAACTAAAATTTCTTGTAACTAATATTCTCGAGTTCTCCATTGTCCGGGGATTGCCTTCTTTGTTGAGTGTTGATTTTCCATCATTGGGTGAACTTTTCAGGTTAAATCAAATAACGCTATGCTGGAGCTTCCAATTGGACCGTTAAGGTACAGTACTCCATTTGCACCAAGTGTGACAATCTTTTTTGCTGCACTATTAACGCATGATCTGTGACCTTCACAGTTGAGCATTGCCACTTTGATTAGTCAACTTTATGTCATGTGATTCTACAATAAATGTCCTGCCAGCTTCTCATTGTAGATATCTTTGTTATCTTTGTTCACTTGACAGGAAGTAGCTGAATCTGTAAAGAATGATTTTGGAAGCATTGACATCCTTGTGCATTCTCTTGCCAATGGACCGGAGGTACTTTCTTTTTGAACTTACCTTTTTTTGTCTTGATACTTTATGGTTGTACTGTCAGTTTGATTAATGGTTTCTATAACTAGGTCACTAAACCTCTTCTAGAGACTTCCCGAAGTGGGTACCTCGCTGCAATTTCTGCATCAACCTATTCATTTGTTTCCTTACTTCAGAATTTCCTTCCGATAATGAATCCAGGTTTGTTCACTGTAGCATGTGTATCTTGATTTCACTATTTATCTGTTTAAGATAATAAACAGTCTGATGTATACATTATAACACAGATTCAGATAACTATTAGACGATGCTTGATATCACGTATCTTAATCTATAATTTAGCTGTTTTCCCCTCTAAGTAGGCAGTCTCTGTCCCCCTTCCTCTGTTTTAATTGTCACTGAAAGTTGAAGATGCATTTCATGCAGGAGGATCTTCTGTCTCATTAACATACATTGCATCTGAAAGGACCATTCCTGGGTACTCAATTCTTCTTTTTTGGATTGTTTAAGTAACCATGTAGTTGATGTCTATTGAATAAGCTCACAAGAGCAATATGCATTTCGAGCTATATTATATGCAGGAAGCTTACCATTGCATGTTCGAACTATTTGTTGGTAACTGTTCATGCAGTTTAATGGTGGTTTTTTTAGCATGTTTTCATGAACGCATACCTTGTTAACGCCTGAATATGAAAAAAGTTCGCAAACCTTGTTCAAGCCTGAATATGAAAAAAAAAGTGCACAAATTTAAAGTAACATTTTGCACTGATCTAAGTATAAAGTGAACATAATATCAAAATTTATCAAAAGAAATATGCACAAGACTTGAGCTGAATTGACCTAAACAAAGCAAGTGAACTCATGCTTAAGCTGGCCCACATCAAATTTTGCTGCAGTGTTTTACGTAAACCATCTCAAATGAGTTTGATCAAGTTTACTCTCTTACGGCAGTTAACTTACACATGTGACTGTAACACTTAATTTTTTGCAGATATGGTGGAGGCATGAGTTCAGCAAAAGCTGCGCTTGAGAGTGATACTAGAGTATGTGTCGTTAGAAACCCCTAAATTTAGGAAGTGCATGCTCATGCACCATCAACATCATTATCAGTTCAAGAAACATCTATTTTTTGATGTTATTGTGTGATTATTGGATCATGCAGGTGCTAGCTTTTGAAGCAGGAAGGAAGAGTAAGATTAGAGTGAATACAATATCTGCAGGTATGTCATATTTCTCCCCATGGTAGGACCACATCCATGGACGGCAGGGTTGGGGGGGGGGGGGGGGGGGGGGGGGTGGGGGGTTGGGTGTGGGTGTGGTGGGAGGGAAAGAGGCAGCGCTCTTGGTTTATATACATGTTACAATCATCAGGATATGTTGGACTGTTTTGATTGAAATACTTTTATGTGAAATGGGATTTTGCTCATGCCATAATTTATTTCAATTATTACTTCACATATCAACAGGTCCATTGGGAAGTCGAGCTGCAAAAGCCATTGGTTTCATTGAGAAGATGATTGAATATTCTTACACAAACGCACCATTGCAGAAAGAACTGCTTGCAGGTAAATATTGAAGATGTGACCTTATGTTATTTTGAGATTTTGTTTTCAGCTCCCAAAATTTTGAATGGAAGAAAATTTTACAGATGAGGTAGGAAACACTGCAGCTTTCTTGGTGTCTCCATTGGCTTCAGCAGTGACAGGTTCTGTTATTTATGTGGACAATGGGCTGAACACAATGGGTTTAGCAATTGATAGCACATCAATTTCCAAATAAACAGCAGAGGGGGTTCAGAGCTCGTAAGCTAGTGGGAAATGTGCTATTCCATCCTCAGTCACATAGGAATGCAGGCATGCATCTGTGCACATGTACACGTACTTTTTTTTCTTTTTTTCTTTTTTGAAATAATAAGATGAAATCAAAGTGATACCAGTGCATTCATTTCATGAAGATAGTGAAACGATACATTTTAACATCCATCAACTTTTATATGCACATTACATCCATCCAACTTTATGTTCACCGACTCTTCATCCATTAATATGAGTTTTAGCTTGACCTTCTCAAACATAAAAAAGGCACAGGGACGATAATTGTATTGCATTGGATAGGATTTTATTGTTTTATTTATTTATTTTTTTTTGGAGGGTTGCATTGGATAGGATTTATTCAGCATTTATCTTATGTCATGATCTAATACAGTTAAATTAAGTGCTCTCTTATTTATTTCTTTGCCTTATTTTGTTCTCTAATGAGATTTGTTCGGCAATTGAAAGTGATAGCTAGGTGCCATATTTTTCTTTCTTTTCCTCTGTTTTTGCTTTAATCTACATTATCCATGGTATTGGAGCTTTATATCTTCATCTCAAGAAGATAAAAGAATGGTTATATTGCAGTCGGGGAAAAGAAACAAAGAAAGAAAGAAGAGAAAACATAAGAGATACTTGGATGTAGTTCTGTCAAATACATTATTCATAATTTATTAACGCATGACTAAAATTATAACATTTTATTATTCATCTTCTTGGAGATTTTGCCCGTCTTTTGAGACGGATGTTTCTGATCTCTATGCCACTAACATGACAAGATGGCTGGATTTTCCATCAGGTTCTCAGCAATGCCAAGAAATGATTTGTTCTAGTTCTGTACGCACCTGCTGAGATGAGTTCCAAGTTTGAGTGCTGCAAAACATGGGGATCGCTTCTGGATCAGATCAAATAATCGTCTTTTGGTTGCATTAGGATAACTATTTTTCATTGTTTACTTGCCACATGGTCCATGACCTAGATCATACATCTTGGATCACTTGCAGGTTCAGAGTTTGTGGCTCTTATGAACTGAATCATGAATCTTGTGTCCCATGGATCTTCGGGTCCAAATCGAAGCTGGGTTGTTCGCTTGCCAAAAGTATAAAGTGTTATTTCACATGTAACTAAAATTTGTCAACTTTGCTGTCATATTCTATGTGGAGGGGAAATATGCTTTCTCAGCCTTTTATGACCAAGTTGTGTGTATTCTCTTTGTGCTCTTGACTAGAAATTGAGTGGTTACGGCTTCTCATTTTGCTGGTTCACTGGCCAGGGGATTATTAGACTTTTTATAATGTTCAACTAGAAATTTACTCAGGGAGAGTCATGGTACGGATAAATTTAGAAAATTTTGTATGTCCCAGAGTTCTAGGCTTTCCTTAGATCTCTTTCCTATTATTATCAAGCCTTTATTATCATTTGATGAAAGGCAAGGCATACATCCAACAAAAGACCAGAGAGTAAATCTCCCCCCCTTTGAGGAAAAGCTAGGAATCATCCAAGAAATTATCATAACAGAACGTATTGGTCATCAGGGCCATTAGGTATCCATCATCTGCGACCAGAACGGCAAGAAGAAACAACAAATACAGCACATCATTTATCCCACATTTTAACAAACTGGATCTGTCTGCGTGATATCGGAAACAAATTTTTTTTTTTTTTTTTTGAGGGAAAAAAAAAACGGTGAGCTAAAAGACCCTCAGCATTCCATTAATAAGAGAGTAATGAAGGTACAAACATTGCAAATAATACCCCTTTTGCATGCCTCAGCCACATTCAGCCTGCTCGCAAGGTAACAGAAAAAGTCCAAAGTAGATAAAAGCAAGCAAAATTCGTGGCACTGAAAATATCAGTAACAAATTACTAGGACAGTGTCATAATAACCATTCTTTTCTTTTGTTAGCAGAAAATGGGGAGAACAGAGCCACCGAGTTTCATCTAGCAAAACGAGACCTTTGTTCTGATTTCATATATTTACAGTGCACGTTAATGATGCTACTATGTGACCATAGATAGATGAACTGGACACAACAGAATGTGCTACACAAAAACGGAACAGCCCTTCTTTTTCTTCTTCTAATCACAGAAAGAGACCCTTTTCCTCGGCCGAGGAGAACAGCTTCCCTCGCCGCAAGGATCTCTCTCTTCTGAGGAACAGTTGCCAACGGACTGCTCCTGCACGACTATGCCACGATTCCGTGAGAACTTTCTGATTGGAGTTGTAGGAGGAGCCTGCGACTGGGAGCACCCCGGCATTCGTTCTCCTCCTGCTTGAGAGTTGCCAGCAGCCGTGTTCGGGCTGCATCTGTGCGGCATCAACTCCTCCCCGACCTCAACAGATTCAGTCATCAGCTGCAAGTCATTCATCAGATTCATGCATAACAAAGAAAAAGGTTGTGATGCGAGGATGCAGTGATCTTCAAACAGCTTGCAGCAACGAGAATTAGAAACTCTTGGCAATGAACGATAAATCAATCATTATCACAACGTTACTAGAATTTGGGTACCTGTGATGGATTGATTAAATCTCAATCAAAAGTTATCAATTTGGAATTTATCAGTTTTCAACCTCAAAACGTTCCTAGATTCTAATTGTAACACTAGAAAAGATAGACAACCAATAATCAAAAACAGAAGGATATGCTTATGAATTCCGATCAATTTTAAACTCATGAGTAAGAGAAGTGACTACTTATATGGCTTCCCGCTTTGCAACTCACATATCAAGGCTAGGCAGGTTAGAATGTAGCTATGGCTTTCAATCGCCTTAAAAATCCAAAGTCTCAAAAACACCAATTAAGGATTACCGCAGGGGAAAAGAAAGTGAGCTCAACACCTGCCTATTATATGAGAAGACAAAATTTCATGTTTGTGAACTGGTTGATTTTGTTCGAGCAAGTGAGTGATTAGAGGGTGCAAATCTGTCACTGGGCCGAAGTCCGACCCGACATCACGTATAGGTCAACCCAAATCAAAATCCAAAGTCGGATTGGAATTTGCCTCCCACCAATCTAAATATCAGGTTAGGTAAGGTTTGAAGGGAGTTTGGGTTATGTGTTCTAGATCCGGTCAAGGTGAGCCATGTTGAGCTAACTCTGAAAATTGGAAAAAAATATCCATAAAAATTGAATGTTATCACTTAATCAACATGCCGAAAATTGTAACAAGCTAATAATACTGAACAAGTCAAGCTATATTATCTCCTGTTTGTAATTCAATGATGTTGGACATTGTTAAAGGATATCTTGTTTGGCACAGATTGTTATTCTTATTTGGGTTATCTTGTGTTTTAAGGGAGAATATTGTGTGGGATTGTTTTCATCAGTGTTTATTTTAAAACATTATTTTGGATAATGTTTCCTTAGGCAAGGGGTTTTTTCACCTTGCTGTTTTTCTCGAGTTCTCACTGAGTGTGTTTAGCTGCTACAAGAAAAAATAACACTCTTTGTTTCTTTTTTAACCTTTTTCTAACCAAGAAGGGCTTTGGGCGCTAAAATAGTTAATAGCACAACTAACAATGTGATGTGAAACGAAAACCCTATGGTGTGGTATATCAGCGATAAGTACAAATTTCACAACGTTTCACAAAAAAATGATCTTCGATAGGAAATAACCCAAAACTAATATTGTAACAAGATGGATTTAATAATATTTTACATGCGTAGTTTAGATAAATCGAATCTCAACAAATCAAAGGCAATATTCAGTTAACTTGTTCAGTCCTAATCACAATATCAAGATCAGGAGATTACAAGCATGAAACAGATTCACACTCTCAATATTTGTGGACAACAGAAATTATTGATAGAAATTAGATAATAATAACATGGCATAATCTAATTAATAATCTAACTGATGAAATAAAATTTACCCTCCTACTGTTAATCTTGTATTGTTGAACTCGCACTGACTTTGTTCTGAATCTGATACTAGTCCTCAGGCTGCTTTGCACCAGAGAGAGAGGCACAAAGGATCAACACTAGGTGTGCAGGTGGCAGGTTGGGCTGGCACAAGCTATGGCTGCAAGTGCACGTGGTTGGCCGTGGACTCGACCAAAGTTGAACAAGAGGGCACTGATCTGTGGTTGAGGAGGTGAAAAGGAGCTCGCATGGTCACTGAGGAGTTGCCGTCGAACAACTTCTGTGTGAGGGCGAGGAGCAGAGATTAGTCGGCGAAGATGAGGGCGAAGATGAAGCTAGTCAGCAAGCATGAAGTGGTGGAGATCTGATGGCGTGCTGTGGCGTGGGTTGAGGCCGAGGATCACGCAGGCTGAGAGAGGAAGCCGTGAGAGATGGGGAGATCTGATAATTGTGACAGGTTCTTTGTTGGTTTTTTTTTTTTTTTTGGTTGCACTTGCAGGATGACAACAGAGAAGAAGAGGAGAGAAAAGGAGATGGGTTCACGTGGGTGAGGATGAAAACAGAATTTTGATTTGTGGCTTTTTTCTTTTGATTTTGGCTGTGACTTTCTTTTAGATTTTCTTATTTCTGTTTTTTTCCCTTGCGGCTGTGATAGGTAGAACAGAGCGAGGGATTTTGTAATCAAGTAATTTGTGGTTGGGATAGATTTGAGGAGTGAGATTTTGAGGGGATAACACAAGATTTGGATTCACACACAAATCTTACTCGCATTGGATTTCACACCAAATTCAAAAAAAAAAGATAATTTTCATTTCGAAAACTAATCTCATTTTTCACTAATAAATCTCTATTACAATTTTATTGGAATCATGCCTTAATATAGGCTTATAGAATTGAGGATTTTCTCCACGTAGTCGATGTTGGGACTGGACGAAAAGGAGAAATACAAAGCTAAAAATAAAGAAAACAATGACTCAAATAATAAAAGATACAGACTCTAATCGACTGAAACAACTCGAACAGTGACATTCTTTGGATGTCCGCATCATTCTCCCCAGGTGGGAGAAAACTCGACTCCGTCGAGTTTAGTGTAGAAATTTCCCGTAACCGCTTCAACACAACTAGGTCTACCTGCTGTAACTCACCACTCAATAGGAATATTCATTTTAAACAATCAGATATCTTAGAATACACCAGAAAATTTAATCATCTAAAATTTATCGAATACACCAGAGAATTTAATCATCTAAATTTTATCACAATTCACTGCTGTGTTGGGATGAATATCTGGGAGTGGACTCAATGTGAGGACCCAAAAAAAAATGCTTAGGGAAGGCTTACAACCAGTAGGTTGTTAGGGTTAAAGTCAAATATCTGTAATCCCTGAATATCCAACATTAAAAAATGATTAATTTCAAAATCTTTAAAATATATAACATGATATTGTAATTTGAACTCTACAAGATTTCAAAGAATTCAACACTACAGCATGCAAATCATTAACAGTTCTCAGGGGAAAACCGTTTCGGATTGAATCTGACCATCTTAAATTGTCACACTAAAAGTTTTAAATAACTTTCTGATACAAGTTCATAATTACAGTTAGCGTTGCATTATTCAAATATATCACTGATTTTTCATGTGTAGATCATGCACGTGTATGAAATGATGCAGACTAGACTTAGATATGCAGACTCAGAATACTCTAGAATGAACGGTAGCAGGGATCTCATTTTAGGGCATACATATGCAAAGAGTAACTTGACTCCCATTGAATGGAAAATTTTTAGGCACTTGGTTCAGTGGGTCACTATACTCACGACCTCTATCAAAAGGGATGATTAGGCGTACCAGTAAAACTATGTGGTAGTTTACCTATTACTTTGTTAATGATAACAAGGGATATTTTAACAGGTAAAGTTCCGAGTGAAAATCCCTTTTGTTTAAACCGTAAGGGAGAAAAGTTGACACTCTGCAGACTTTGAGGTTCTCCCATAACGACATCCTTTAAGTTTTCGAATGCAGATCGACCATAGATGAAAATATTCCTGATCTGACTAACATCTTTTATCACTATATAGTTCCAAAATTTGTCCTCATAAAAGTGGATGTTTATTGGGACAAGCACGATGGTTGATCTCTAATGACAACTCATCAACTTGCCCTTTAAGCTCGATTTGCTTGGTAGGATCCACCTAGAGTGTGAAAAGTCAGGAAGATTAGCTCCTGGGCTTAACTCAATGCGTGTGGGTATCACGGTCAGTAATAGCTTATCCGAAGGTTTTTAGAAAAGACAGCGATAGATTCCTTGACGATAGGGTTGACTTCGGCGAGTTCAGAGCATTGTCTTTAGGAAAGATATCTGTAAATTCCGTAACGTTTGAAACACCTTCAAGATGACTCAAAGTATTGGACTTCTCAAGATATCACCCATAGTCTTTTCGTCATGGTCTGAGTTTTAGATTCTTCCACCTGGCAAATAGGTTCTTCAAAGAGGACATCAACAAGCTCTGTGATCATAGGGGTAGGTGTCGGCAATAGAGGAGGCAGATGTTGACGACCAGAGTAGACAATGACAGTAAGAGTCGACAGTAAAGAAAGTGGAGAAGGTGGTGCCGGTAGTAAGGAAGGAAGGAGCTCTGAATTTATTACAGGTGGTTTCCTAATTTGAGCGACTTTGATTGGAGTTGGGCAGTTGGCAGCAAACATACCCATAATTTTGACACTTATAACACTTAATCTGAGACTAGCTTGGAGTAGTCTCTGTCGCTAGACTCTTTATCACGGGCGTGGGCTACTAAGAGAGTAGGATTTTCAGGCTTGATTCTTTTAGGGTCGTCTAATCACCGAAATACCTTTTTTAATCTGTCGTTGCCAACAATGATTTGAACTAGTTCATTTGAGGTGCATGAATTCACTGGAGAAATGGCATTATCAGACTTCTTCTCGACTTTAGTGATGATCCCTATCTAGGATTTGTTTAGAGGACTCCGTGATTTGGATCAGGTTATCAAGTTGAGCACTTATGGCGGCAAGTGTCATGGCAAGCGGGAATCCATAGGGGTGGGATGAGAGTTACTAGATGCAAATTTTTTTAAAATTATTTATACAAAAAAAATATGAAACTCCTAACAACATATGATGTAGAACTTTTCCTGCCCTAACCATGCTCTGATACCAATTGATGTGAAATAAAAACCGTATGGTATGGCATTTCCAGCGATAAATATAAATTATGCAAGTTTCACAAAAAAAATGATCTTCGGCAGGAAATAACCCAAAACTAATATTGTAACAAGATGGATTTAACGATATTTTGCATGCGTAGTTTAGATAAATCGAATCTCAACAAATCAAAGTCATATTCAGTTAACTTGTTCAGTCCTAATCACAATATCAAGATCAGGAGATTACAAGTATGAAACAGATTCACACACTCTCAATATTTGTGGACAGCAGGAATTATTGATAGAAATTAGATAATAATAACATGGCGTAATCTAATTAATAATCTGACTGATGAAATAAAATTTACCCTCCTGCTGTTAATCTTGTTTGTTGAACTCACACTGACTTTGTTCTGAATCTGATGCTTCTTTTTTGTGTTTTGTTGTGTTGCTTGCAGGTGGACTAAGACTCGACAGATGTTTGGAAATGATCAGCTGTTTTTGGACTCGTGCAAGAAGTCGCACGGGGGAGAAAACGCCAAGATTGCTCGCGCGCAAGGGGACTAGTCCTCAGGCCTACTTTGCACCAGAGAGATAGGCACAGGATCAACACTAGGTGTGCAGGTGGCAGGTTAGGCTGGCACAAGCTATGGCTGCAAGTGCACGTGGTTTGCCTGTGGACTCGATCAAAGTTGAAGAAGAAAGCTCCGATCTTTTGTTGAGGAGGTGAAAAGGAGCTCGCATGGTCGCTGAGGAGCTATCGTCGAACAATTTCTATGTGAGGGTGAAGAGCAGAGATTAGTCGGCGAAGAGGTGGCGAAGATGAAGCTAGTCGGCAACGATGAAGTGGTGGGATCTGGTGGCGTGCTGTGGCATGGGTTGAGGCCGAGGATCACGCAGGCCGAGAGAGGAAGCCTAAGAGATGGAGGATCTGATAATTGTGATGGGTTCTTTGTTGGTTTTTTTTTTTTGGTTGCACTTGCAAGGATGACAACAGAGAAGGAGAGAGGAGAAAAGGAGATGGGCTCACGTGGGTGAGGATGAAAACAGAATTTTGATTTGTGGCCTTTTTTTTCTTTTGATTTTGGCTGTGGCTTTCTGTTGAATTTTTTTTCTCTGTTTTTTTTCCTTGCGGCTTTTTGATAGTTAGAACAGAGTGAGGGATTTTGTAATCAAGTAATTTGTGGTTGGGATAAGATTTGAGGAGTGAGATTTTGGAGGGCATAACACAAGATTTGGATTCACACACAAATCTTACTCGAATTGATTTCACACCCAAATTCAAAAAGGATAATTTTCTTTTCGAAAACTAATCTCATTTTTCATTAATAAATCTCTATTACAATTTTATTGGAATCATGCCTTAATATAAGTTTACAGAATCAAGGTTCTAAA